>PJEM01017604.1:0-21470 GCA_004023845.1 Helogale parvula
CTGTGTCTCCCTCTCTCTCTGCCCCTCCCCTGCTCACGCTCTTTCTCTCAAAAATAAACACTTAAAAGAAGAAAAAAAAGAAAAAATGTGGAGAAAAATAATAATTAACGTAGTCTTGTGATCCAGAAATGGCCATGCTTGCTGAACATATTGGTGAATTTTATTTAATCTCTCGCTGAAAAATCATGCTAATTATTTTATACGAAACAGAGGCTGCTACCGTCACTAAACACTGTGTCCGTGGCTGAGAGTTGGATTCCTCAGATAGGCTGGCCAGACGTGGGTGGCATAGAGGAAGCCGGCTTGGAGGCGGCAGCTTGCCGCGAACGAGAGGGCGTCCCGGGAAGCAGCGTTGCTTGGGCTGGCCGCTCTCTGAAGAATCGGAGGCGCTGTTCCTTTTTAGTCGTGTCTCAGAAATTTTCATTGTTCTCTGTTTTGTCTCATACATTCATTCATGCAGTGAACATCTTTCACAACAGGCCCATTTTGTACCAGCACACTTCTGCGTCGTAGGGACTTGGGCATGACCGAGATGCGTTCCAGGCCTGTCCGCCTGGAGTCTGTGTCCCAGCTCTTGGCCAGAAACACCCGACAGGGCCTGTGCAGTGTCTGAGCCGTTCCACCGGACCGTGACCGCCCGGATTCTCTCCGACCGGTATGCGCGAGCTGCATTAGCCACTCCTCCCCTGCTGGACCTTGAGAGAGTTTGCACAGATACCTGATGGCCTTGGACATGTTGCTCACCTGCTTTTCAAACAGACTGTCCCAGCTCCAGAGTTACCGGCGACGTGTGGTAACGGCCACCGAAACCTCACCACCGTCGGCCGCCTGTTCATTTTTATCATTTCTGTGTGTGTAATAGGCAGAAAACTCAGGTTCATTGTTTCGGTGTTAAATTTTAACCTTTACTTCCTCTTAAGTGCACTTTCTGTTGAAATCCTTTGTTCTGGTACTTAGTTTGGCTCTTGCCATGAAGAACGGACTCCTTGCGGCAATGGCTAAGCGCTCAGACCCTGGACTCGCACAGACGCGGTCTCTGGCCAGCCTGTGACTGGGGCGCTGCGAGGCCTCGGGCCGGGGGTCTGGGAGGCGCTGAGGCGAGGAGGGCACCCCCTGGAAACTAAGTCACGGAGAGTTTGACCGCCGGGTTCGCTCGGGCGCAGGGCAACACCCGGCGTGTCTGGACTCATCTCCTTGGGCCACCACGAGTGTCCTTGGCTCACCGCGGGATCTTCAGGTGTGGCCTTTGGAGTGACACCTGGCAGCACAAGGCCTCATAGTCACTTCTTCCCCCTGGAAGTAAAACCCAAACTCAGAAGAGTACAGGGGAGAGGCAGGGAGGGGCGGTGGGAAGGCTGGGAGCCCCGCAGTCAGGCCACTCTGGCTTTGGACCCCAGCACCCTCACTGAACAGTTGTAGGTCCTCTGGGTCTCACTTCCTCCCTGGAGAACCGGCTGTCACCTAGGCGCCGCACGCCAGGCTGGCCAGCCACGATTTATGTCACCGGCACCCCAACAAAGGAGGCACCGACCCCTGAGGGCTGTTAGGGAGCCGACAGTGAACAAGGGAGACTCATCCCACCATCCTGGATGGGCGCTGTTGGAATTCCTACCGCCCAGCCTCTGCCCCTGCCCCTCCCCTGATTCCCGGCCACTGCCCCTCCCCCTTTGGGGCTGCAGCGGGGAAGAGCCAGGGAAGGCACTTTTCAGAGTGCCGGGTGCAATGCCAGGGGGAAACTTCTCACTCCGAAATTGAATAGAGACTGACTGGATGTCCCCAAGGGTGACTCTTTTGGTGACTAAGGCCTTTTTCTAGGAGAAAAGGATGTTTGGATTCTCAGTCACCACATCTGCTTTTGAACTCCGCTCGGTCGTGCCCTGGCCTCTCCCACCCCGGCAGCCCCCCCTGCCCAGCTATTATTCAAACAGAGGAAAGCTGTGTTTGTTGACCACTCTTTCGGGGTGGGAAAGGAATGTAATGTATGCACAGACTGCCCAGAATTTCCTGTTAGACACCCACTCCAAACCTCGGCCCTGGGATGCATTCCAGAGATTTGCAGCCAGGTCCTTCTAGAGAAGAAAGGGAGCATTCATTTACATGCCCGCCGCCAGCAGGAGAACTGCCCCGCCCAACTTCAGGAAAGGTGCTTAACGTTTTCCCGGTAATCCAGGTGCGAATTCAGCTGCAGGGGTTCCTCGGGGTGCAGTTGTCCTGCCGTCCCCCACGTGCAGAAGCACCTTCTCCCTGGGAACCTCTGGTGTTGCCTCCACGCCCCCGGCACCCTCGCTGGTGCTTGGACATGTTTTTAATGCTCTGCTGTGAACACGTGGACAGTACCAACCTGCTGTGGAATCAGTGCTTTCTGGATTCTGCTCTTGCACCAAGAAAGAAGCTAGTGTGAGGGCAGGTGTTGGTGCTTTGACACATCAGCAGTAGACTTGGCGAGTTGAGTGGTTTTCTCCTGGAGGTTCTGTCGTGCTGGGTGCTGGTCTGGGGCCTGCTGGCCCCTGTGCCGGCGCGTGGGCTGGCGCAGCGCTGCGACAGGCAGACCTCTGTCATCGCAGCTGCCGAGGTGCAGTTCCTGCCCTTGGGGAGAAGCCCGATTGATGGGAGCTGGAGTCGTGGTGAGTGGCCAACACTTCACCGCGCTCCAGCTTCTCTGACCTTCACCCTTAACTCCTCTTCCGGTTGTGCAGGGGTGTGTCTGGGCCCTGGGAGTCCCAGCTCGGAGCCGAGATCAGGGCAGGTGGGTGGGGGGCTCACAAAGACGTGGCAGCTCAGAGTCGGTGTAGACCCAGGAGGGTTTGGTCCTGGGACCAGGGGCCTCCCCACCTCCGTCACCCAGACCAGGTCAGCACACGAGGGTGGGTTAAGGGCCGGGGTGACGTGGCATGGGCTGCTCTCACCCTGCTAAAGAAACGCTGGCCGCTTGGGGGTCAACATTTCAAATTCTGGATGCAGAAGAGAACCAGTTAGGTCAGGAAGTATCCGCAGACGGCTAGAGATGCCCCTCTTGGCCGGTACCCACCAGCCTCACCCTCCGTCTGTTGACGTAAACACAGTGTGACGGCCTCTCAGACCCAGTCCTCCTGGTCCCACCATCTTCCCTGGTGGCCTTGCCCAACATTTCATGTTTTTAATTATAACGCTTGCTTTCTAACCGTATTTCATGCGAGAGTCCTAGGGAAGGCCTGAGTCCTAGGGTTAGTTTAAGCTTCACACAGGAAGCTGCTTTTTGTTTAGTTTCCATTATTACTGTTATTATGATTATTATACAAAGAAGCCTTCCCTGGATAGGAAGTAAAGTTTTAAGGAACGACTTCAAGTTCTAAGTTTAGAATTCATATAACCGAAACCAAAATGGTCCTGCCTACGTGTTCTCTCCCAAAGCCAGGCTGTTTTTAAGGACTGTTGTCTGGATACCGACTCACTTCTGACCGTTCGGAGTGAGACGTCACTCAGGACCTAAATCAGTCAATCCCTTGTTGCCGTCTGTTAGGCTGCTGGCAGGTCATACATGTTTACACACACGAGTGTTTTGCTGCACCCACACAACAGCTGTGCACAGGTAGGTGTGAGGACGCTTGTGTCAGTGGTGCAGCTCAGGTGGAGGAAGCCACACTCACCAGCACGTGCCAGGGAGGGACTCAGACCCAAATACAACTCCACAGCCCCGTGTCTTTCCATGTAATTTATTTATTTTTTTAATTTTTATTTTTACTTTTTTTTTCCATGTAGCTTGTCTTTAAAGTCAATTTTTAAGTAAGAAATTTCCATCCTGGGCTCTTTACCCAAAACGGTCCACAGCTCTGATTTGCAAGTACGGTATCCTGGCAATCTTTGATGCAGGTTGCTGGCCTGTGTCAGTCTGTTTAAAATTCACACTCTGTGGTTTAAACCACAGTTACAAGGTCAGAAAACGATGATATCTGAGGTACGGATCCGCCCCGCCACTCCCCGTTTCCGTAGCGTCAAACGCAAGCCCATCGCCGTGGTTTACAAGGCTGTCGTCAGCCACGTCCTCACGCCCCCGCCGCTCCTGAGTTCTCGGCTACCCTGTGCTCTGTCTCACATCAGCCCTTGACGCGGGGCTATTTCCCCACTCCCCTGCCCCTCCAGCAATTTGATGAATCCGTAGGCCCAGCTCAGAAGACGTTTCTCCTAAGAAATCGCTCCCGCCCGCCCTCAAATCTGGACTGGCCAGGCCCCGTCCATGCCCCGTGCTGCCCGTCATAGCAAGATGCGGACACTGCTCGGGTCTCTTGTTCGGGGTCCCTCGGGCTGGACGCGAGCCGCAGGAGGTGGTGCCTGTGGGGTTCACCGGTATTTCTACACCACCTCGACCCGGAGCTTACATGTTCAGGGGTGATCTTTTCCATCACAAATAACACAAACCCAGAAAAGCAGGTGGTGTGTTGTCTTACGTAACTCAGAATTCCAGGAGGATCTGGTTTTTAATGAAACCGAGTCCCCAGATGGTGTTGTCGGAGATTCGTTCCTCTCCATGTCTCAGCTACTTTTTCCTCCGTTTCGGCGCGTCCTCAGGTAGGTGCTTCTCGCTTGGAGGCGAAGAGCCACCAGCGGCTCCAGATTTACAGCCAGCGGTTTGGCAAACCGGCAGGCGGAGGACCCCTTTCCAGTGGTGGTGGCAGGAGTCCTGGGGCAGACTCCCCTGGCCCAGGTTGGGTCGGATGCCCAACCCTCAGCCAGCCAATCCCGTGGCTCCAGCTGGCCAGGCCTCGGTTATGGGTGGAAAGCAGCTTGGGCGAGGTGGGGAGAGCAGGAGTACTAGACCCCGCCTGTCAGCATCCTGAGCCCTTGCAGAACCGAAAAGTGCCCAGGCGGGTGAGGCAGCGTCTGACGCTGGTCCTGAGCAGCTGCACTCATCCCCGCACCGGCCTGACTTTGAGACACCAGACAAGTCCAAGAGCGACAAGGAAATTAAACAGCCCCCGGCCTCCCAAAGCTTCCTGCAGGCCCTCGAACAAACCTTATTTAGTGGGAAGGGGCCGTGGAAGTGAGGCCGCTGTGGGCTGCTTCACCTCCTGGTGCAGAGAAGGGAGGTCCTACGTGAGCCTCCACGTTCCCGTCGGGGGGTGGCCTCCCCAGGGACTCACTCGTGGTCGGCCGTCAGATGGGAGACATTGTACGTAGCTCATCGTCTCCTGGGTTAGGGTATTTTTAGCATGTAACTAGTTTGTTAATGTGTTTGTTGGTCAGTTGGCTTGGGGAAGATGTATGTGACCCGAGGATGAACGTGGGATCTGGGGTCAGAGGGTGCTTTTGGCAAAACTGTTTACCGCCCAGCGTGGGCATCGGCTTTTCCGTGTCTCTGAGGCAGAGACAGCTTGTTTACGTGAAGAGAAATGTGTTCAGCCAGGGAAGAGGCTGTTTTTCTTTCTCTTCCTCTGACCAAATTCTTTGAGTGTGGCATAAAAACTGAAACACCAGGCGTTTACTGCGGTCCTTCCTCTCCATCTGGCACGCTCCCTCCGTGATCTGGCCTGACCGGCCACGACCGCCTTCAGTGCAGCACACAGAGAGAGCACACGCTCTGGAAACAGGCCCCCGTGGGCGCAGGGTCCGGCACACGCAGTTACTGCGTGTACTTCCGCAGTGGTGGGTGGACTTGACCTCCTGGGGTAGCTGTGACTGTGCAGCCCTGGAACCAGAGCGCCGGCCCTCCGTAAACAGTGGTCATTATCACTTGCCCACACTGCTGCTCGGAAGGCCTGTGTGCCTGGAGGTCCCCCTGGCCAGGCCTGGCCTGCCGTGGGGGGCCCCAAGGAAGAAGATGGGGCCCTGTGACATGCACCCAGACGTTGTCAAGCAGATAAAGCCACCAGCATTTCCGGGGCTTATGGTTCTAAAGTCACTGGAGACGAATCGGGACCTTAAACTCACACTTACTGGGCCACGCACCCAAGCCCATCCATGCCCGTCGAGGTGCTGGCAAAAACTGTGTTTCAGTCTTTTTTTTAGAACTGCCAGGCGAAAGCATTTGGTTTTGCCGCTGGCAGAAGAGTACCCCAAGATTTTTTAGCAGTTTTGTGCTGCACAGATCACTCAAGCACATGCCAGGGGGAGTCCTGATGCCCACACGGCTTTTGGGGATCAATGAGCTCCAGCAGTTGTCACGGGACTTGATGGCCTCCGACACTGTGACCGCCCCAGGAACCCAAGGCGTGGGCCCTTTCAGCCTCTGCTCGGTCCGTGCATGCGCACAAGTCCCGACGTGGCATTCCCAGGCTGGCATTCCCAGGTGCCGCGCCTGCCCCCAGGGTGGTCCATCTCCTCCCCTGAGCTGCATTTTTGCCTTTTATCATGGACTCTGTTGAGGCCTGGGCAACAGGGAAGTGAACCTCACCCCCTCCGGGGGGACAGACCAGGCCGGGGAGCGAGTCCAGGGCCGGGCCGCCCGGGTTTCAGGATGGTGGCCCTGCCCCGGCTGAGCGCGGGCTCCCCGTCCCGCGTCTGCAGTGTGTGTTCCGCTTCGTGGAGGACTCCAGTCCTCCCGTCGATTTCTTGACCGACGGCCAAGTGTAAGGAAGGGTCCTCTCTATGCCCTCACACATCTTATTTCTTAACAAAGTCAGTATTGGCGTCAGGAGTGTCCAAGGACCTGGTTTCAGAGTGGCTCTTTCTTGGTACCCTTCGCAGAAATGCCTCTTGGAGCGTCAGGTCTGATTTGTGCCTGAAAGGCTCTTTGTTTTGAAGTAGCGCTTAGTCCTGGGTTGGAACACTTCTCTGCTGGCTTCGGCAATGCAGAGGGTGCCCGACCCCGAGGCCGGGCCGGTCACTGAGCAGCGGCCCCACCGGGCTGAGGTCGGAGGGCCTCTCTGGGCCAGCAGGACCCCACTCAGTCGACCAGCTGGCCCGCGAGGATCCATGTTGATAACGGTCCTTCGGAGTGACCTCCTGGGACCCCTCATCCCATGCCGAGCAGGTGCCTGGTATCGGGGCCGCAGGGGGGCAGCTGCGCACTGAGTGTCACGTTGCGCCTGGGGACGAGTCGGCGCTGCCCGTGGCCTCAGTGTGCTCTTCCGTGTCTTTCCAGCGTCCCAGTGCAGCGTCAGCCTGAAGAAGCAAAGGAGCCGCGGCATCCTCAGCTCCTTCTTCTGCTGCTTCCGGGACTACAATGTGGAGGCGCCACCGGCCGGCAGCCCCGGCGTGCTCCCGCCGCTGCTGGAGGAGCACGGCGGGCTCCAGAAGGTCAGTGCCGGGGGGCGGCGGGCAGCGGGCACTCCCGGGGGCTGCGCCTCCGCCCCGCCCCACTGGGCATCAGGACTGAGTCTGTGGTAGTGTGTGGGCAGCCTTCCGCCCACAGGCCCGACATTCCCCAGAAAGTCGCTGCTTGTCAGAGGCTAGGTCACTTGCTCCCATTTAGCAACTGGGGAACAGCCTGGATGAGAGTGGCAGATCCCTTCACGTGTTTGTGACGCTGTCTCGGGACGTTGGCTGCATGAAATGGAAGCTAAAGAACCAGTAGCAGACAGAGAAGTAGGAAGACGTCCGAAGAAACAGAGACGTGGGAAAGAACCAGTACTAAGTATAAATGGATTTAACGGCCTTGCTTAAGAATAAGAATATTTATTTTATCTTCTTTTATATGCAGCAGATAAAAAATCTTAAGTCAGATTGTCACAATACATAAAAAACCTAAACCCCACCGCATGCTGTCTAGCGACATATCTATCCTGAGCAAAGCGACTCAGAGCAGTTAAAAGTCAAAGGATGAGAAAAAGATACCAGACGAGTATAAGCAAGGGAAAGCAGGGATTACAACACTAATCTCAGTCGGAATAGAATTTCAGGTAAAAATCACTGCAGGAGGCAAAGAGGATTATTCACTGTGAAGACAGTTGAGATCAAGGACACAAAACCCTAAGACGTCACGTTCCAATCAGTGTGAGCGAGGGGCACGCGCAGGCCTCTCACCGGACAGGGCGGACGGGTCGGCAGACGTGGGGGGCGTTCGGTGTGGCTGCCAGTCAGAGATGCAAACCACGATGGCGAGAGGCCTTTCCTACTTGTCAAACTATTGAGGATATTTATAAAAACACTTGGGTTTGGATGAGGAGAGCGACGGAGCAGTTAGAAGACACAATCAGTTCTTTGTAGCCATGTTAATTGATTACAACTTTCTGGAAGGCAGTTTAGCAGTATCATCTTAAGACCCTAGGAAGTGGGGCGCCTGGTGGTTCAGTAGGTTAAGCATCCAGCTTCGGCTCAGGTCATGATCTCACGGTTCGTGGGTTCAAGCCCCGCGTCAGGCTCTGTGCTGACAGCTAGCTCAGAGCCTGGAGCCTGCTTCAGATTCTGTGTCTCCTTCTCTCTGACCCTCCCCTGCTCACACTGTCTCTCTCTGTCTCTCAAAAATAAATAAAAAACATTAAAAAATTAATAAAACCCTCAGAAGTATTTATTGGCATAATCATGGCTTATTGAACTAAGATACTATCCAGCATAGATTATAATATTGCAGAACTGTAAACAACCTGAGGATCAATAATAGAAAATAAAAAGAACCCATGGAATAAGCATTCACTCAGATAGTAAGTACGCAGCTGTTAGAACCTGCCTCTCGTGGGAAGCCTGGCAGGCTCGGTCGGTTAAGCGTCCGACTTGATTTTATTTAGGTCATGACCCCGGGGTCATGGCATCAAGCCCTGTGTCAGGCTCTGCACTGAGGTGGAGCCTGCTTAGGCTTCTCTCTCTCCCTCGGCCCCTCTCTCCCACTCATGCTCTCTCCGTCTCTAAAATCAATCAATCAATCAATAAGACATCTCATAAGTATTACTGACATAGGGAGATGTTCACAGTATGTCACTCAGGGGATAAAAGACTTAAATGTAGTAGGTGAGCGCATGTATATATATAGTCCTACGTGCACACACAGGCATTTATAGGACTAGACTGATACATGCTGAAACATAAAGAGATTATCTCATACTGGTGGGATTACATATAGGGTTTCCTCCCTCTTCTGGCTTTATTTCTTTCTCTTTTTTTCTTGTAGCTCTTCCCAGTTTTCACAAAATAAGCTTAAATTACTTTTGGGATTAAAAAATAAATTATTTTATTTTTATATATTTTTTAATATTTATTTATGAGAGAGAGAGCACGCGCGAGTGGGGGGAAGGGCAGAGAGAGAGAGAGAGAGAGCGGAAAACACAGAATCCGAAGCAGGCTCCAGGCTCCGAGCTGTCAGCACAGAGCCCAGTGCGGGACTTGAACCCTCGAACTGTGAGATCATGCCCGGAGCCAAAGTTGGACATTTAACCAACAGAGCCACCAGGCGCCCCGAAAATAAATTATTTTAAAAGTACATATGAATGTAAGGGGAAGGGTTCTAGGGGAGAGGACACCCCGAGCGCATGGCCCTGCCCTTTTCAGTTCTCTCTGGATAAACCAGGGGGGCCTCCTGTGGAACCTGGAGAGTGCACTGAGGCCTCTGGATTTCCTGGCGTCTCCAGGGGGAAGAGCAGGCAGGATTCATCCTCTCTGGGCCGCAGTGAGAAGCAGGAAACTACCCACGGAGGGAAACGCTGGCATCTCCTGGAGTCCTAGGACAGAGGCTTGAAACGGCCGGTCCCATGAGGCCCGCCAGCCAGTCAGCGCCTCGGGGCCCCTGGGAAAGGGCCCGCACGGCCCACTCGATGTGTGTGGTCCTTGGAGGGGCTGCACCGACAAGCTGAGTCGCTTTCACTTCTTGTGCCCTCAAGCAGCCCTCAAGCACGGAGACTTCTTCCTGTCCTTGTGGTGGGCTTGGGCTCTGCTAGACCACAGAGACAGTCTCCTCGCCAGACCTGGCAGTGCCCCCTCGTTCCCACTGCTGAGAAGATGAGGGGCTCCCCCTGAGGCCAGACGGACGGATGGAGAAGACAGCAGAGAACCTTCTTAGGCAATTCAGGAAGTGCTGTTTCAGGAAATGAATTTGGAGTACAAAAGTCACTTTTAGAAAACTTATGTTACTTTTACTTTTAGTAACTTCTAGAAAAACTTTTAGTTTTAGAAATCCCACGATTTCTAAATATAAAAGCTTGGTAAACAAACTGAGAAAAAGGAGAAGGAGGACGGTCACTGCTGAGACCTGAACTAATGTTCTAGAAGAGCAAGTGGGAAAACATCTTACAGTTCAGACCAGAAACACAGGGATGATCACTGTGGGAGGAGGGGGAGGAGAGGAAGAGGCACCTAGGAAACCTAACATGCGAATCGGAGCTCCAGAAAGAGAAAAGGTCATCGAAGGAATTTCTCTTCAGCTGAAGAAAGGTATGACTATGTAGATTGTAAGGGCTTTTACCAAGTTGAGTCTACGGTGGGATCCGTGAGGTAGGTAGGGGAGCATGCACCTACATATGTGCTGTTGAAATTCTGAAATTTAGAGGAGCCTGGGTGGCTCAGTAAGTTGAGTGTCCGACCTCAGCTCAGGTCAAGATCTCATTGTTGATAGGTTCGAGCCCTGCATTTGACTCCGCACTGACAGTGTAGAGCCTGCTTTGCATTCTCTGTCTCCCTCTCTCCGCCCTTTGCTTGCTTGCTCGCTCTCCCTCCCTGTCTCTCAAAAAACAAATAACCTTTAAGAAAAAATTCTGGGGGGTCCTGGGTGGCTCAGTCGGTTGAGCATCCGGCTTCGGCTCAGGTCATAATCTCCCTGGAGCCTGCTTCAGATTCTGCGTGTGTGTCTGTCTCTCTCTGCCCCTCCCCTCCCTCTGTCTCTCTCTCTCTCAAAAAGTAATAAACATTAAAAAATTATTTTTATTCTGAAATTTAAGAGACAATCTTGCAAGCTACCAGAACGAGATATTTTCAAAAGAAAGACAACTCTATGGTACCAGACTTCTCATCAACAATACTGAAAGCAAGAAGACTATGAAAAAAAGTGTACAGGCTATAGAGAGAAGAACCCCAAACCAAAAAGTCTATATGTGACCAGGATACCATTTATCTGTTGAAGCAAAGGAAGTACATTTTCAGACATGTCATGCTTGAGAGGGGACCAAAAATAACCTGGTGAGATTGATATTCATTACGACGTATAATTATAGAAGATGTAAGAATAAATACCGACTGTCAGGAATAGAACCCTACGAGCAGCATGGTTAGGAAATAGCTCCTCAGAATTCACAAGGAGTGAGGGGGAACGGGCAGAGATGTGAGCAGGCCGTCAAAATTAAGGAAGGGGAAGAAGCACAAACCACATCAGTGGTAAACCTGCCGTAAACAGTAGGCCTAAAACCCAGTCCAGTGGACCAGATTCCGCTAACAAAAGCCCAAGACTCTGTCGGACTGTCTTGGCAAATCCATCTGTATGCTGTGTCCAAGAACAGACCCGTGTCCAATAGGGACGATTTTGGCAGCAAGTAAAAGAAATCTGAGAAATTATCGCTTCAACACGTGGGGGATTATCTTCTCACATAAAAAGCCTGCGTCTGGCGGTTGCCGGGGTCCGTTCAGGTGCCCGGTGATGCCGTCGGGGATCCCGGTCCTTTCTGTTGTCCTGTCTTTGCATCCGCTGGCCCCTGTGTGTCTGCTCTCATCCCCAGGCTGGTTGGTTATCCCAAAGTCTCAGGCCTCAGACAGCAGGTCCACGTTCGAGGGAAGAAGAGAGAGAGGAGCTCGCCTCCGGCCCCTCTGACAGGAAGCCGGTGCTGTCACAGAAAACCCTGGGGGCTTCTGCTTCTGTCTCGACGGCCAGAACCCGTCCACGGCTCCCCTCCAGCCAGAACCCCGTCCCACGGCTCCCCTCCGGCAGCAGGGGAGGCCCAAAAGGGACAGACTGTAGACCGGCATACCCCTACCCTCTGCAGAATCAGAGAATCAGAGCCTCGTAACGCCCCCCAGGCCCCAGAGGCTTCCCACAGTGGAAGTTTACTTCTCACACGGGCTGCATGTTTATCATGGATGAGCCGTGGCGCTCGTCCGGTAGATCCGACATGTGAGCCGCCTGTGTTGTTTGAATTTTTCTAGCAGCCTCGTCTTTCTACATATTTCTTAAAAGGTGAAATTGATTTTAATAATGCATTTTATTTAACCAGAGACTTCCAAAATATTATTTCAACGTGGAATCAATAGAAAAAAAATGATGGAGATAAAATTGATATTCTTATTATCTTACTACTTCTTCGAAATCTGAAGTGCATTTGATACTTACAGCACATCTTACTTGTGCACTAACCACCTTTCCACAGGGTCAGTAGCCACTTATGACTTGTAGCTACCTGTCAGACTGCACAATCTGTCCCGTCCTCGGTCATGAACTTAGACTGAGCAAGTCACCATCTTCTGCTTTCAGCGTTGTCACAGCAGGAAGAAGGGAACGTGGTGAGTCACAATGGCTCTTAAAGTTTTCACTCAGAAGTAACGGGCCTTGGGGCGCCTGGGTGCCTCCGTCTGACTCTGGATCTCAGCTCAGGTCATGCTCTCAGGACTCGAGCCCCACACTGGGCTCCATGCTGGGCATGAAGTCTGTTTAAAAAAATAAAAAAGAAGAAGCAACATGCCTCATTTCAATACATCGTATTGGCCAAAGCAATTCACGTGACCATACTAACTTCCGGCAGCGCAAAGTGCAGTTCTACCACGTGCCCAGGAAGGACACTGGAGTTACTGGTACAGTAGGAGACTGGAAGTTTCTGACTTAACATCTAATGTACAGTGATTTTTAAAAGATGGAAAATAGACGGGTAAAATGTGGAAAGCAGATCAGATGACAAGAAAGCAAAGGTAGGAAAATTAATATCAGACAAAACAAAATTCAAGGCCAAAAACAAAACAGGAGGAAGAGGGACATTTTCTAGTGATTATAGGTCTGATACATGAAGTGTGGAATAGCCATAACCTTTGTATACTAATCAATAGTATAGACAATGTATAGAAGAAAACCACTTAAATATGATTAAAAAAACCATCTTCTAAAAATACGGTGCCCGGCTGGCCTAGTTGGTGTAGTTCGTGACTCTTGATCTCAAGAGTTGTAGGTTTGAGCCCCATTTGGCTGTAGAGATTACTGAAAAATAAAATCTTTGGGGTGCCTGGCTGGCTCAGTCAGAACAACATGTGATTCTTGATCTTGGGGTCGTGAGTTCAAGCCCCACACTAGGTGTAGAGATTCCTTAAATACATACATATTTTTAAAAAATAAAATAAAGTCCTTAATAAATAAATACAGCCAACAACACAGGAAGATCTTTGGCAGTTCTGGTTAATATAATAAGATGAGAAAATGAAACAATTGGTATAAATATGAAAAACATTGGAATTTAGTTTCATTTTCATATGACATGATTATTTACTTAGAAATCCCAAAATGCTTTAAAAAATGGAACCATTAAAAGGTTTTGCTATGGTAGCTCTTATTAATGGAGAAACGTGTTAGGTTTCTAGGTAAGACGTAAACTTTATATAGAAGAAATAATGTCTAAGAACAGCTGAGAACAATTTGGGAGGAAATAATGAAAGATAACTTGCTCTAACAAATATGAAACCTTACTGTACATTGACGTGGAGAAATACAGGAGTGGAATTTATACGATGGGATTCTGCGGTGAAGGCTGTCAGAGCCCCAAATCCTGACGTGTTCTCTCAGTGAGCTTTCCTCACACTCTCCCTCCCCCTATTTAAAAGTCATTGCTTTTGAGAATCCCCATTAGCAAAGGTACCCTAGACCTGTAGAGGATGAATAAGAGAAAAGAATCACGGCTGTCATAATAAACATTTTATTTTGAAAACAGCATGTGCCTGTAGGAAATGACATGAGAAAATGGCGCTTCCTGGCGTGGCCGACTACAGACGTGAAAGAATGAAGGCCTCTAAAGGCTGTTCTCTGGCGGCGCCGAGCTCACCTGGACTCAGGGTTCACTCACAGACCTCCTTCACTCCACACTGGTCACAGCTGCTCTTTAAAGAGTAACTCTCTGAGTGATGCATCATTGGCATTACACTTGACTCTTCAGTCTCTAAGACCAGACCCCACAGGGAGAACCCGTCCAAGTGGGGCCGCTGACGCCTGGAGGACCCTCTGGCCGCCCTGGCGCTCGGCTCGGTCAGGACACCGGCACGCAGCCCAGGCCCGCTCGATGTGGGAGCCGGTTCTGGGCGCGCCTCTGCTGCTGCCCCCAGCTCCCCCTGCCCCTTGGAACTCAGCACGCCAGAGGCGGAGGGAAGGCTGTGGACAGAAGCAACAGGTGGCATCTAGGGCCCTGTCCACACCTCAGAGTCACTCGGTCCTGGAGAAATGCTCCAGCTGCCGTGGCCGAGAGTGGCCGCCATGGCCACCATCAGTTACAGCCTGGACCCGCGTGTCAGTTGCCCTTGAGAGAAGGGTGTGCAGCCCCTGACTGAGGCAAGAAGCCGGCACCCAGGAGACCCCAGGGGCCCGGACCATGGAGGGCTTCTCAGGGAGACGGCAGACGAGAAGAATTGCTGAACACTCACTAATTCCTGCACAGGCCATGCGTGCACGCGCGCACACACACACACACACACACACACACACACACACACACAGGGTAACTGTCCAGCCCAAACATCCGTCCAGAATAGCGCCTTTGGTCCTAGCCTGGGTTTGGCCAAGCCCTTCAGGTATCTGTCACTGTTGTGTCTTCCCTCACTGATGTCCTCATCTTGTCTGAAGGCACACCTGTGTGTTGGGGCTGTCTGTCACCTCCCACTAGTGCAGGGTTCTCACTTGGAGGCGACTTTGCCCCCTAGAGAACGCCTGACAGTGTCCAGGGACGTTTTCGATCGTCACTACTGGGAGTTGTGCTGGTGCCCAGGGGTGGAGGCCAGCGATGCCGTGGAACGTCTCACAAGGCGCAGGACGGCCCTCCCGGCCCAGCTGCCACGCCCAGAATGTCGGCAGCTCCGGGGTCGGCAAACTCTCATCTGTAGTGACCCAACGGGCTGCGAGCTTCTGGTTAGGCAACCTCCTAGGTCCAGATTTGGGAGTCAAATTACTTAAGAGCTTCTGAAGTGAACTTCGCTGCAGAAGTTCTTCCAAATGGATTTGATTTGATCACACCTTTGTGTCGGAGAGCAGCATGGCTCCGCCGCGAGTGGCAGGAGGCAGTTCGGGATCCTCAAGACAAGCCCCAAGTGTCCCGAGCAAGGAGAGCCGGCACGATGCTCTCGGGAGGAAGGCGCAGCTGGCGGTTACACTGCAGACGCGGCACCTGGGGCTGCAGATGATCGAGAAATTGCTCACTGGTGTTCAGAGTGCGAGCGGAGCTCGGAGACGTGCCAGCCCCCCGCCACTGCCGACATCAGGTTTGACTCCTTCCCACGAGACCCCCCGGTAAAGTTGCTCCGTGTGGGAGCCTGGGACACAGAACATCTCAGGAACTGGGATGGCGCCACTCATGGCCTCCGTCTGGAAAAGAAGAAACAGAAGCTGGAAATGCTCCCTGGAGCTCGTGGAGATGAAGTGTTATTCTCTTACCATTTCTTGATGCCGAAATGAAATGTTTCAGAGCGCCTGGGAGGCTCAGTCAGGGAACCGTTGATCTCTGCTTGGGTCATGATCTCACCAGTTCATGGGTTCAAGCCCTGCACCGCACAGGCAGGGCAGAGCCTGCTAAGAATTCTCTCTCTCTCAAAATAAATAAATAAACTTAAAAAAATACAAATAAAAATGAAATGTTTCCATCAACCAGGTGTGGAATGGCTGCCATTCCAGGGCTGAGAAACGGGTGAGGCCCCGCTTTGGGGCAAATACAAGTTCTGTTCCCCGTAGAGAGGATGCTGCCCCCACATCTGTGACCTCAAAGGAATGTCTTGTGCCTTGTCCCCTCCACCCAGTCCTCCTCCAGAAGAAAACCAGAGTGACCAAGGGGTTCCTTGTGATATGATAAAGCAGTCTTCCTTTCTCTACATACTGTAGTGACTTCAGGTTTAGTCTTTTTAGGGAATAGCTTACTTAAAAAAAATAAGCCAGTTACTAGAGGAATTAATGGATCAAAGTAATATATGGACTTTTTATTTTTCAATTAAGGATTAAATTCCTGGGAGTAAGGGAGGCACCACTGTTTTAAATTTTTTAATGTTTATTTATTTTTGAGAGAGAGACAGAGAGAGAGGGAGGGAGGGCAGAGAGAGGGAGACACAGAATCTGAAGCAGGCTCCGGGCTCTGAGCTGTCAGCACAGAGCCCAATCCAGGGCTCAAACTCACAGACCACAAGATCATGACCTGAGATGAACTTGGACGCTTAACTGACAGCCACCCAAGCCCCCCTTGGGGAGGCACCATTTATATAAGCAAGATTAGGGGCATCTGGGTGGCTCAGCTGGTAGAGCGTCTGACTTCGGTTCAGGTCATGATCTCACACTTCTTGGGTTCAAGCCCACCTTGGGCTCTGTGCTGACAGCTTGGTGCCTGGAGCCTGCTTCAGATTCTCTGTCTCCCTGTCTCTCTCTTTCTGCCTCTCCCCTGCTTGTGTACTTTCTCTCTCTCTCTCTGTGTCTCTCTCTCAAAAAAAAATAAACATTAAGAAAAAAATTTACATTAGCGAGATTAATGAGCCTCAGAAGCCCAGCCCGGTGAGCGAGGGGCCGGGTGTCAGAGCCCTAATTGGAAAGTCCTTGGGTCCCTCCCGCTCACTGAACACGCCAAGACCCAGAGAACAGGAAATCCTAGGGTGGCCGTACCCGAGAGTGCTTTGAAGTTTCTTTTGACTACCGGATCTGCTCCCTTCTCTTCAAACCTGACACTGATTTCTTTTTTCTTTTTCCTCAGGGCGACCAGAGGCAGGCCATTCCCGTACCGAGTGTATGTATACTTACCCAATTTTATTCAAACACTTGTAGAATCTTGTAGCTTTGGGCATACTAACATGAAAGATGTTTTTTAATGCTCTAGCGTCTGTTGAGTGTAGCGGGCGGCACACACAGCTCAGTCCTTACACTGTGCGCGGGGGGCACAGCCGGGCACCAGAGTCTTACCCCTCCGTTCTCTGGGCGGCGGCCTCCAGGCTCAGGCAGCCTGCCGCACTTCCCCGCCCCTGCACCCCAGCGCCATGGCCTGGCCGAACAAACTCGCGCCCAGGCTCTGACCAGGGGGCTCGTCTGGCCTGTGTCCAGGCGGGCAGACCCTTTCTGGCCTACTCGGCAGTGTCAGCGTGGCCTTGGCTCTGAGATCAAAAAAATCACCCCAGTTGTGTTCCCTGAGCGGGCCGCTGTCCTTACTGGGCGTGCCCGAGGGCCACCGTTTCCCGAGCCTCGAAATCTGGGCAAGTCGCTACCCGTGTTCACCATCAGCGCAGCCGCCCCTCAGACGCCCACTGTCCCCGCTGTCCCCACTGTCCCCGCTCTGACCGCAGAGCCACTGAGCCCAAGGCTGCCCCGCAGCAAACTGACAGACCCCTGACTCCAGAGACCCTTGGCTTGAGACGTCTATATCAAACAAGACCTTCCCGACAGTGCTGTGTCCTTACAGAGGATTTAGATTTTAAAAGGTGTCCATAAATTGATACTTTAATCCATAAAGAGTCTCTGATTCAGATTGTCTGATTCAAATCTGTCCATCTAACTTCCCTTGGACATTTCTTCTGGGCACATCCAAGAGCCACAGCAATCTCCCGCTGAAAAGAAGGATTTCATTAGCGCAGGTGGACTCCAAATCTGCTAGTGAGTGTCACTCACAAACTAACAAACCGTCCCCTCATTTTTTTGGTAATTTCATGTTTCTCAGCACTTTAGCTCTCCGTGGATGACACGGTTGAAGGGTGTGTGGAGTTCTGACTTCACCAGCATCCCCAGAGGTCGGGCCTCGTCAGGAAACCCAACTTGAACCAGAAAGATTGGTCAGGCAGCAGGGCCCCGTGGCCAGTGTGGGGGGAGGGCCCCAGAGGGATTGTTGCCAGCCGTCTGTCTCCTTGTCACCTTTGTACAAAGTCTGTCATACATTCTTCTGCACGATGCCTGCAAGTGATAGAGGCCACCTTCCCCCACCTGTGAACTCCCACAGCCGGCTTTCCTCAGTTCCTTAAGGGCCACGCCAAGCGTTTGTCAGGGTAAAACTCTCCCGAGGAAAATGCCCCTTCTCCACAAATCTCAGCATGTTCTAGAATCCTGCAATGAAACAGCCAAGGAGAAAGAGATCCCTTATGTAATTTAGCACAGTGTTAGATCAATAAATACACTGCTGACTCCTTCCTACAAGTGAGACTCTAGGTCAGGGCTCCTGAATCTCGGAAAAGCCTTGCAGAAAAACAGAGCCTAGCTAGAGTAACTTGTGTCGTTGAGTGTCCGCTTCCAGAAAAGCCGACAGGCTCACTGTGACCGCTCCCCGCTTAGCATGCATGGCTGAACCCAGGTCCATCTGGAGTCCGGCCCGGCCACAGGATTCGAGACTTGGAACCCCCGGCAGAGTCTGCACCCACCTGTCAAGGCCACAAGGCACATGAACGGTAGCCCTGCCCTTTCTGGATCACAGGGCACGGGGTCAGTGCCGGGAGCCCCTGCGAGCATGGGCTGCGGTTCGGGGGCCAGAATCCAGGCCTGTGCCCATCCCAAACCAGGGCCTCCAGCCTCAGGAGAACCGTGGCCAGGCCCTGAGTGTGGACGGGACCCCTGAGCCCGGGCGCCCCATGCAGCGGCGGCCGGAGTCCGCCATCTCTGCGCCTCCACGCCCGTCCCGCCCCGTCCTCTTGCTGCCCTGCCGTGTGTGCGGCTCTGGTCTCCCGATTCTTTGCTGCGCAGCAATTCCAGCTCGTAGTCTTAAAAAATGCTGGAAGGATAAAGTAGAAAGAAGAAAATTCCCCCAACACACTCCCACTCCCTGGAGTCATCTCTTTTAATATTTGCTACGTATCCTACCAGAAATTTTCTAAATAAACGTAACCATATTCACACAGATGAGAATTTTGCAAGGTACTTTTGCCTTTAAACAATGTACTTTGAACATCGTTCCAAGTATCAATGCCCAGGGATCTGCCTCATTGTTTTACGCGCCCTCGATGGCACTTACTTGGTTTCCACTTCTCTTAGGAATGTCCTCGTGCGTGTGTCCATGGACCTGAGTTATAGTGTCTGTTGTGACGGCTTCCTCACGGTGGAAGTGCTAGCTCGGAGGATAGAACTTATATTTTGGGTGGATGAAAGCCAGAGGGTCCTCCGAAAGTGTCATTTATGTCCCCACCAGGAGTGCATGGGATGGCCCGTTCGCTCACCAGAAATGATAATCAGATGTGTAACGTGTGCTGGTCCGTAGGTAAAGAATAGCGTGTCGGCTCACCGCTTTGATTTGCGTACCTTTATGGATGAGTATGAACCTCTTCTCACAAGCTTATTGTCCGTAGGTCTCTCTGCTTCCCTGTACGTTTCTTTTAGAGTTTATACTTTTATCTTTTTAATTTCAAGGGAATTCAGGCTTTCCCCTCAATTGATGGTGTATCTTTTGGCCTTGTTTATAATCATTTGGCCACAAGGAAGTATAATTTTATAGAAGCACATGACTAATCTTCTCCCTTATGACTCCTGAATTTTCACGCCATACTTAGAAAGGTCTCCCCACTCTAGGAGTGTGGCCCATGTTATCTCCCAGTGTTTTAACGGTTTTATCTCCACCCTTACACCTGTAGTCTATCTGGAATTCATGCTCGTGTGAGGCATTCAGTAAGGATCTGGCTTTATTGCCTTTTCCAAGTGGCAGGCCACGTGTCTCAACACCACGTAGTGATTAATCCATCTTTTGTGCACCTGCTGAAAACGGCGTCTTTCTCTGGACTTGATATGAAGCATTCCACTAGGAACGTCTGCCGTCCGCTGTAAGCTGGGCTGGGGGGCCCTCCACATGCTTTCCTGGAAGCCTCATGCATAGGCGGTCCAGGGAAAGGTGTTGAAGGGCAAGGAAAAGAAGCAGAGGGACAGGTTTAGAGTCCCCTGAAGTGTGGGTGCGCTCGGCTGAAGGTGAGGGTGCAGGTGCCTTGGCCCCAGCGAGGAATGCGGAATGTGACCGGGGCCCTGACCGCCTCCTCCCAGCTCTGCTCTGGGAGGGGCCCCACTCCGGCTTGCTGCTCACAGTGCGAGGGTGACAGGGGGGTCGGAGGAGAAGGAGTTTTCTAGCAGTTACATTGCTGGGCTGCTGGTAGGCCTTTTCATCAACAGTAATATACTTTTTTTCCACCAAACCTTACAAAGAGCCTTTCAGCAGAACAGTGATTGTAACTGAAAATAGTCTCACGTTCTGCCCCCCCACAACACACACACAGCAGCCCCCAGACCTCTGCCCTCAGCCCTGAGGCTTGGGGACAGGCACAGTGTGCAGACCCTGAGCCCAGGGATGCTCGTGCGCAGAGACCCCCATCTAACATGCCTAGAAGAGCGCATTCCACCTGTGAGATTGCGGGGGAAGTGGGGTGGGTGCTCTGGGAGCCCGGGGGTCAACTATCCAGGGCCGCCAGTTCACCTCCAAGGTCAGAAAGTTCCAGATCTTCTCCCAGGGAGAGAAGGGGAATGCACGCCCTCCCAAACCTTGGATGGCAAGCCGAGGTTCCTTCCCTCCCCACCCCCCACACATTTTTGCCCCCTACCCCACCTCTCCGTCCCCCTGGCGGGGCCCTCAGTGTGCTTTGGAGCAAGAGATTTCTATGAAAAAGCTCTTCTTGATATAACTGGTGTTTCTCTTGTTCTCCAGTTATTTGATGGCCTGAGAGAAGAATTTGCCTCAGGACATTTTTAGTTAATAATTCAAGCATCACCTGAATGGATCAATTGGAGTAACAAAGCCCTGTTGCAATTATACAGCGTCCTTGCCTGTGCCAAGGGCACGGGCATCCGGAATTCTCACCAGCGGTCTGAGGAATTTGCGTTAGTCCAAAGCCAAGCTCTGGGAGAAGCTGTGTATTTGGAAAGCGGGGCTGAGGATTAGCGAACCGCTGGCCCGTGGTCCCCGGCCCGCCTGTCCCCTGCACCCCAGAGCAGAGTCGGTCGTTACTCCGAGGACTCCCACCGTGCTCCCTCCACTCTCCCTCCCAGCAGCACCTGAGGCCTCCTCGGTGCTGGTAACTCGGAGAGCGCCTGCGAAGTGTGGGTTAAATATGCTCAGGAAGTAATTTTTATTCTCAGGTTCGGAAAATAACTGAGACACTTTTGGCAGATCTTTGATGTTTTCAGATCTGCTAGGGATAGAATTTCTAGAGCCTTCTTTTCCAGGCTAGCGATTACGTAAAGTTTAAATGTTGTTTTAATATATAACTTCAGAGAGACCGGAGAGACCCTCACCCACCTGCAAAGGGGGGACCTGCGGAGAGGAATGGGCAGCAGGAGTGCGTGTCTGTATTCTCCTCAGTGAGAAGGGGTCGTATTACATTACTGTGCACTAAGAAATTACATTTTATTCTGGTCGCAGGCATGCTTTCTGCTGTGGCCCAAACAACAGAAATAGCCCGAATCCTCTCTATTATGCCCCCTGACTGAGCTCAGCATACTCTGCCTTTTGAAAACAGTGAATACAGAACTTCTTCTTGCG
>PJEM01017605.1:0-21471 GCA_004023845.1 Helogale parvula
CTAGTTGTCCATGGGGTATTTCAATGGGCCTATCATTGGCCACAATCTTTATTGGCAAGATCTTCACCAGATCCAACTTTCCCCAGGAGCACAGGTAGGGCATTATATTGACAATATCCTACCCTGAAGAGATTCATTTGACATATTCATCAGGACAGAGAAACATCCTCAAAGAGCTCATCACATAAAGGGATGTGCCCTTGCCCCACACAAAGCTCAAGGCCTAAGACCTGTTAAATTCCTCTGAAATATTTGATAAGCTAAGGCCTCTCTATCTAGGAAACAACAACCAATGATTCATGGCAGCACAATATCTCGACAAGTCCAAAATCTCTTAAGCCTTTGTGCAATCTGGAGACAATAGGTTTCTGATTTATACATTTTCCTTAAATCAATTTATGCTCATTTTTGAAAATCAGCCCATTTTGAGTAAGGCTCAGATTCAAAAAGATCTAGAATCTGTCCAAATTACAATACAATAGGCAGTGCCATTAGTGTGCCTGACATTTGCCTTCATTATAAAGGCTTCAGCAACCTCTTCCCATGCTTCCTGGAGTTGTCTAGATCACCTGTGATGACAATATTAGTCTCCGCTTGCCGCTGTAATAAATTACTATAAACTTAGTTGCTGAAAACAAAACAGATGTATTATCTTACAGTTCTGGAGATCAGAAGTCCAAAATGGGTTACATTATGACAAAAGTATGGTGTAATGTCAGCATTCCTTTGGGAGATTCTAAAGGACAATCCATTTTCTGGTCTTTTCCTTCATTCCTTGGCTCATGGCCTCCTTTCAACTGGCAATGACATAATTCATCATCTGCCTTTTTGTTCTATCATCACATTTCCTACTCTTACTCTCTTCTCATCTTGTCTTTTTTTAGGACTCTTATAATTATATAGGGCCCAAATAGATAAATCAAGATATTTTCCCCATCTCAAAATCCTTATATCAATCACATCTGCAAAGTCCCCTTGTCATGGAAGGTAGCATATTCACTGGTTTGAAAGAGTAGAGCATATCTTTGGGTGGGGGCATCATCTTCTACCACCAAACCCTCATGTACATGTCACATAAAAATTACACTCACCCCACCCCAACATCCAACAAGTTTCAGTCCTTCACACCATCAGTTCATAGGTCAAAATCTCATCTAAATGTCATTAGCCCAAATGTCCCAACTCAAATTAGCCAGATAATCCAATCATGTGTAGGGGGAAACTCTGGGTATAATCCATACAAAAGCAAAGTTTCTCCATCTGTGGACCTATGAAATTAGGAAACAATATCTGCTTCCAAGGAATATTAAGATACCAGTTGCAGACATTATTATTCAAAATGGAAGGAAAATATGAATCTCTGTTTCTTAGAAATGTTGACATCCAACTGGGCAGACAATGGTAAGTTTTAAAAACTGTAAATAATCTTCTGTGAATTATAGTTCAGCCCTTTGAGCTTGAAATTCTATCTTCTGGGTTCACTGCTTGCTTCAAACTCAAGAGTTTTCATTTGTTCTTCATGAAAGGTAAGCAAGTTTTTAGCTAAATAGTTTATGAGAATGTTTCTTACTTTGGGGGAGTTCAAAAGGCTTCTTTCATGTCACTCTTTGTCTGTCCTTTTCAATCCAAACTGGCAGTGTTTATCCTGGTATAAAATTCTCAGATACCTTGGATCTTCTCAGTATGTCATGGAATTCACTCCACTGGACAGGACGTGCTCCACAGATCTTTAAAATAATTCCATCTCTACTATTGGCATCAGCCAATATGGCTGAAGGGACCCACTGAATTACACATTTAAAGAGCTTTGTTAGAATAAATATTCTGACCTATTCAGAGAAAATAGCAAGAGGTTATCCAGCCATTCTTTCTCTTTCTTGATAGTCAATCCCCTAATTTTATAATCTTTTGCAATCTGGATAGGATGAGAGTTTCCAAAATAATGAAGTCTTCATTCCTTTAGGCTTCATGATTCTTCCTTCAATTTATCTCTTTCCTTTCACATTTTACTATAAGAAGCAAGAAGTTCTTAACACCTATATTTTTACCAGAAGTGTGTTTATGATGATTTACATATTGTCTAAGACAATATTAATGTTCTCTATCATGCTTCTCTCTTCCTTCTTCATACTCATTAGCAGAGTTTTTACTTTTTTTAAGATACAATTTATATATAACATTACATTACATTCAGGTGTAAAACATGATTTGTTTTATGTATAGATTGCCAAAGGTTCTTAACATCCACATTTTACCAATAGTGTGTTCAAGACAATCTAGTATATTCAATCAATAGTATGTTCAAGACAATTTTTACAGCCTCTATTAATAATCCAATTATAATGCCAGATATTGGTTGGAGCAGCAGGACATGTGAATATTGGAGATCTTTGCTTTTTCAGTGCCTGTAATTTCATTTCTATTAAAGCAGTAAATAAATTAACAAGATGGGGAAATATGAACAAAGAAGAAGTTAAAGAAGGCTCAAATATTACAATACAGGAGGAGTTAATATGGCAGAGAAGTAGAGGGACTCTGGGCTCTCCTTGTCCTTCAAACTCAGCTGTATTGAAGTCAGGTCAGTTGGACCACCCAGGAAACTGATCTGGGGACTGGCAGAAGGAGCTCCGTAGTTGGAGGGAGACAGCGTGGCAGGTGCGAAGTGCTTGAAAGTGAGCTGGAGGGGAGAAAAGTGGTAATGCAGCAGAGGGGAGGGAACACTTTCCATGGAGAGACAAAAGGGAGAGAAAGAAAGAGGGGGTTTCACAAGAGGAAAACCTCTCTGGACTGTGGACTGGAGAGCAAGAAATATTGAGTGTTGCAGATTATTTTTCAAACAGTGTGTGGAGCTCAAACTTGTAGGTTTTGAAAGTGCATGATTTTCTCCAGGTAGGTGCTGCAGGTGGCAGTCCTGGGGAGGAGAGAGCAGGCCCCTGAGTGCAAGAATGTTGTAGGGATTATCAGGGCATACTAGGAGAGAACATTCCCCTTCCTGGAAGACTTTTGGAAGAAGGTATATTGCCTCTCAAAGGACAAAAAACCCTGTAGGTGCCAGCAAAAAACCTTTTATCAGCAGAGAATAGAGGCGCACACAAAGGGCATATAACCTGGATGCTGCTTTTAGCAGTGCTACCCCATAGATTGTGTACACCACGCAGACATGGGACTGTTTTTCTGGGACAAAGGACAACAGACACAGCACAGAGAGGCTCTCTCTGGAAGAGTGGGGCAGGCCCACACAGTGCTGAATCCGTTAATATCTTGCGTTTTGAATCCCAGCCACTCCAAAGAAAAATGGAGGAGAGTTGTGGCACAGCGGGGAGCTGATTGTCCTAGGTATTCTGTGAGGGCTGCCTGAACAGAAGGGGGAGGTGAGATACCCTTCCTGGGAGGAGAGATTGGAGTGGTGCCATCTTACCCCCTACAATGACGGGGTTGGACTTCAGAGAGGAACACAGTGGCTTCTGGTGGAGGAGGGACCACCCTTACAACAAATTCCTCCTTCCTGCTCCGCCCCCCTCCAGGACAAGACACCTTATTTACTGGGGCAAAACTTACTCTGAGCCAACACAGTGAGCCTCTCCTCCAGAAGACTAGTAGAGCCGGCACCCTGCATACACCTAGTGTACTGAAAATCGATTGCTTCAAAATAACACCTGCAGTAATAGTAATAGGGCAAGCATTAATTTCTTTTTTTTTTTTTTTTTTTTTTTTACTTTTTTCTTTCTTCCTTCATTCTTTTGGAGTCAGACTTGCAGTTTCTTGTTAGTTTGTTAGGTTTTTCCTTTTCTCTCTGTTTTTGGGGAGGGGGGCAGGATCAGATTTTTTCACTTTTTTCCTTTCTTTTCTTTACAATCAGGCTTATAGTTTTTTGATTGTCTGGTTTTTTCACTCCTTTTCCTTTTATTTTTTTGGGGATCAGGCTTTTTATCTTCTATATTTCCAGGCCCATTTTAACAAACAAATAAAAGCACACCTAGTTAAAGGTCCAAACATTTACCACTGCAAGCAAGGAGGAGCTCTGCAGAGGACTGCCCCATGGGAAAGAGAACCCAAAATGCAACAGCAGAGTGCACAGTATACACCAGAAATACTTCCTGAAGTGCCAGACACTGGACAGTGCATAACCCTTTTTAATAGAGAATTACTCTCAGGTGCAGGAACATAATAAGATCTGAAAACATGCAGAACACAGAAACTTAGCATACTGACAACAGAGAGGATTCCTCCCCAGAAGAAAGGTCAAGAAGATATGACAGCCTGGCACTTGCTCAATATAGATATAAGCAATATATCTGATCAAGAATTGAGAACTACAGTCATAAGATTACTAGTTGTGCTTAAAGAAAGCATAGAAGACACTAGAATAACCCTTGCTGCAGAGATGAAAGACTCAAAAACTAGTCAGGCTAAAATTTAAAAATGCTATAAGTGAGATGCAAAATCAAGCGGATGCAGTCACAATGAGGATTCAAGAAGCAGAGGAGAGAATAGGTGATAAAGAAGATAAAATTATGGAACATAATAAAGCTGAAAAGAAGAGGGAAAGAAAACTATTAGATCACAAGGGGAGACTTGGGAATCTTAGTGATTCCATATAATGAAACAATATCCATATCATAGTACTCCCAGAAGAGAAAGAAAGAGGAGAAGAAGGTTTATTTGAACAAGTTTTAGCTGAGAACTTCCTTAATCTGGGGAAGGAAACAGTCATTCAAGTCCAAGAGGCACAGAGACTCTCCTCAAAATCAACAATAATAGGTCAACACCATGACATAGCCTAATAAAACTTGCAAAACACAAAGATAAAGAGAGAATTCTGAAGCAGCTATGGACAAAATGTCCTAAATTTACAAGGTTAGACACATAAGATAAACAGCACACCTGTTCACTGAAACTTGGCAGACCAGAAGGGAGGGTCAGGAAACATTCACTGTGCTGAGTGAAAAACTATGCAGCCAAAAATTTGTTATCTAGAGCAGTCATCATTCAGAAAGAAGGAGAAACAAAGAGTTTCCCAAACAAAGAAAAACTAAAGGCATTCATGACCAACTAACCGAAGCCTGCAAGAAAGGAAGACTCTTTGAGTGGAGGAAAAAAAAAAAAAAAAAGACCAGAGCAATAAAGACTACAAAGGACCAGAGAACATCACCAGAAACACCAACTCTACAGGTAACACAATGGCACTAAATTCATATCTTTCAGTAATCACTTTGAATGTAAAAGGTCTAAGTCCTCCAATCAAAAGACATACTGTCTAAGAACAGATTTTTAAAAAAAGACTCATCTATGTGCTGCCTAAGACAAACTCATTTTAGAACTAAAGTCACCTGCAGATGGAGATGAGGAGATGGAGAACTACCTATCATGATAATGGATGTCAAGAGAAAGCCAGAGTAGCCATACCTGTATCAGACAAATTTTATGTTAAAACAAAGACTGTAACAAAAGATGATGAGAGGCATTGTATCATAATTAAGGGGTCATCCGTCAAAAAGATCTAATAGATCTAATAATTGTAAATATTTATACCACCAAATGGAAGCAGCCAACTATAGAAATCAATAAATTAATAACAAACATAAAGAAATTATTGATAACAATACAATAATAATAGGATATTTTACACCCCACTTACAGCAATGAACAAATCATCGAATCAGAAAATCAACAAGGAAATAATGGCTTTGAATGAAACCCTGGACTGGATATACTTAACAGATAAATTAGAACATTTCATCCTAAAGCAGCAGAATACACATTCCTCCCCAGTGCACATAGAATAGTCTCCAAAATAGATCATATACTGGTCACAAATCAGCCCTCAACAGAGACAAAAAGATCAAGATCATACCATGCATATTTTCAGATCACAATGCTATGAAACTTCTGGTAAACTACAAGAAACAATTTGGAAAGCCCCCAAATACGTGGAGGGTAGAGAACATTCTACTAAAAAATGAATGAGTTAACCAAGAAATTGAAGATTTTTAAAAAATGTTTATTTATTGTTAAGAGTGAGAGACAAAATATGGGTGGGGGAGGGGCAGACACAGAGAGGGGGACACAAAATTCAAAGCAGGATCCAGGGGCTTTGAACCTCTGAACCACAAGACTATGACCTGAGCTAAAGTGAGACGTTTAACCAACTGAGCCACCCAGGTGTTCCAAAGGAGAAATTAAAAAATACATGGAAGCAATTGAAAATGAAAACACAACAATTCAAACCCTTTGGGATGCAGCAAGGGCAGTCCTAAGAAGAAAGTATATTGCAACTAAGGACTATCTCAAGAAACAAGAAAGGTCCCAAATACACCATCTAACCTTACACCTAAAGGGGCTAGAAAATGAATGGCAAATAAAGCTTAAAGCCAGGAAAAGAAGGGAAATAATAAAATTAGATCAGAAGTAAATGATATAGAAACAAAAAGAACAAAAACAAAAACAAATAAACAAACAAAACCAGTAGAACAGATCAATAAAACTAAGAGCCGATTCTTAGAAAAAATAAAAATGAAAAACCCATAGCCAGACTTATCAAAAAGAAAAGAGAAAGGACCGAAGTAGATAAAATTCATGAATGAAGGAGAGATAACAACCAACACCACAATAATAAAACAATTATAAAAGAATACTATAAAAATTATATACTAACATATTGGGCAATCTGGAAGAAATGGAAAATTCCAAGAAATACACAAACTACAAAAAATTGAAGCAGGAAGAAATAGATAATTTAATAGACTCATAACCAGCAAAAGAATTGAATCAGTAATCAAAAATATCCCAACAAGCAAGAGACCTGGGCTACATGGCTTCCTAGAGGGATTCTACCAGACATTTAAAGAAGAGTTAATATTGATTCTCTTCAAATTGTTCCAAAAAATAAAAATGGAAGGAAACCTTTCAAACTCATTCTATGAAGTCAGCATCACCTTGATTCCAAAAATCAGACACTCTACTAAAAAGGAGAATTTTAGGTTAAAATCTCTGATGAAACTGGATGCAAAAATTCTCAACAAGATATTTGCAAATCAAATTCAACAGTACATTAAAGAATTATTCACCATGATCAAGTGGGATTTATTCTTGGACTGCAGAGGTGGTGCAATATCCACAAATCAATCAACATGATATACCACACTAATAAAAGAAAGGATAAGAGCTATATTATCCTCTCAAATAGATGCAGAAAAAGCATTTGACAAAATACAGCATCATTTCTTGATAAAAAAAATAAACTCTCAATAACGTAGGGATAGATGGAACATACCTCAACATCATATGGGCCATGTATGAAAGACGCACAGCTAGTATCATCCTCAAAGGGGAAAAATTGAGAGCCTTTCCCCTACAATCAGGAACAAGACAAGGATGCTCACTCTCACCATTACTATTTAATGTAGTACTGGAAGTCAGACAACAAAAAGAAATAAAGGGCATACACACGGAGCAAGGAAGAGGTCAAACTTTCACTATTTGCAGATGACAGGATACTGTATGTAAAAAACCTGAAAGACTCTACCAAAAATTTGCTAAAACTAATACATGAATTCAGCAAAGTTTAAAGATATAAAATCAACTGCAGAAATCTGTTGCATTTGTATACACCATTAATGAAGCAGCAGAAACATAAATCAAGAAATCAAATCCACTAAAAAATGCACCAAAAAAAGATACCTAGGAATAAATCTAACTAAAGAAGTAAAATATCTGTACTGTAAAAACTATAAAGGCTTATGAAAGATATTGCAGAGGACACAAAGAAATGTAAAAGCCTTCCATCCTCATGAATTAGAAGCACAAATATTGTTAAAATGTCTATGCTACCTAAAGCAACCTATACATTGATTGCAATCCCTATCAAAATACCACCAGCACTCTTCACAGACTTAAAGCAAACAATTTTAAACTTTTATGGAACTACACAAAACCCCAAATAGCCAAAGGAATCATGAAAAAGAAAAAACAAAACTGGAGACATCATGATTCTGCATTTAAAGCTATATTACAAAGCAGTGGTCATCAAGACGGTAGGGTACTGGCACAAAAAAAGACATAACTGTACAACTATTTGGTCAATTCATCTTTGACAAAGCAGGAAAGAATATCCAATGGAAAAAATACAGTCTCTTCAACAAATGATTTATAGGAAGGTAAGGGAAACTAAAGCAAAAATGAACTATTAGGACTTCATCAAGATCAAAAGTTTCTGCACAATGAAGAAAACAATCAACAAAACTAAAAGACAGCCTAAAGAATGGAAGAATATATTTACAAACAATATATTCTTCTGATAAATCTTTAAGGAACTTACCAAGCCAAAACCCCAAACCCAAACAACACAGTTAAGAAATGGGCAGAAGACATAAAGGGACACTTTCCCAAAGAAGACATCCAGATAGCTAACAGACACATGAAAAGATGCTTAACATCACTCATCATCAGAGAAATATAAGTCAAAACCACGATACCACCTCACACCTGCCACAATGGCTAAAATTAACAACATGGAAACAAGAGCTGCTGGCAAGGATGTGGAGAAAAGGGAGCTCTCTTGCACCGCCAGTGGGAATGCAAACTGGTGCAGCCACTCTGGAAAAGGTTCCTCAAAAAACAAAAAACAGAACTACCTTATGATTCAGCAATTACACTATTAGATATTTACCCAAAGGATACAGAAATACTGATTCAAAGGCATACATGCACCTGATGTTTATAGCAGCATTATCAACAATAGCCAAAGTACGGAGAGAGCCCAAGTGTCCATAATCTCACGAACAGATAAAGAAGATGTGGTGTATATATAGATAGATAGATAGATAGACACAGAGAGAGATAGATAGATGATAGATGATAGATAGGTAGGTAGATAGATAGATAGATAGATAGATAGATAGATAGATAGATAGACAGAGATAGATAGATATAGATAGATAAATGGATTACTACTCAGCCATCAAAAAGAATGAAATTTTGCTATTTGCAACAACATGGATTTAGCTAGAATATATTATGGTAAGTGAAATAAGTCAATCAGAGAAAGACAAATACCATATGATTTCACTAATATGTGGAATTTAAGTAAAATAGATTAAAATAGGGAGGTGGGAGGTAGAGAAGAAAGGGAAACAAATCAGAAGAGAATCTTTTAACAACAGAGAATCAACTACGGTTCATAGAGGGAGGTGGGTGGGAGATGGGCTAGATGAGTGATGGGTATACTAAAGAGGTCATTTGTGATGAGCACTGGGTGTTGTAATGTAAGTGACAAATCACTGAATTCTACCTAGGAAACTAATACTGCACTGTATATTCACTAACTAAAATTTAAATTTAAAAAAAGAAAGAAAATAAATACCTAAAGCAAAGGCAGTTATTGTGACCTGAAGTCTACAAAAAAAAAGAAACATTCCCTACAACCCTCCACTAATACCACATCACATGCACAAATAACACGGGGTGTGTTGTTTCTTAAGGTCAGAAGACAGACCAGTCTACACACAGGCCAAGAGGAACCTCTACATGGTTCAATTTGAAGAAATTATAAGAACTTTTCCTCCAAAAGATTGTCTCCACATTTGTTTTCCAAACACTGTTAAACATTTACTTAAGATCAAAGATCAGGCTTCGTTTAAATGACAGTATAAATGTGAAGACATCTATCCCAGTGCTGGTTATTTAGCATTTCCTCAGTAAATGTTTACTTTAAAAAGGAGCCCTCCAAATAAAGCACTCCCCACAAGAAAACTCCCCACAAATGTTGTAATCACTGAAATGAGAAGCAGGTCAGAAATAATATGCCAATCATGTTTTTCCTATTTGCAGATGTCAGTTAAGCTCTATTCCCGACGTAGAGAATGAATATACTGTTTCAAAGCCTCAGAAGTGCTTGTGATTGGGGAATACTGAAAGAAACTCTAGACTCTTTTTAAGTTTTATTTTATTTCTTTTGAAATAAAGAGAGAGAGAGAGAGAGAGAACCGGCAGGGGAAGGGCAGAGTGAGAGGGAGACGTGGTGTAAAGTGGGCTCTGTGCTGACAGCAATGAGCCTAATGAGGAGCTCAAACTCAGAAACCACAAGATCATGACATGAGCCAATGTCAGACACTGATGCCTGAGCCATACAGGTGCCTCTGCCTAAAATATATTTTAATCAACCTAAAATTTCAATTTAACATAACTTCATTTAAAGTTTAATTAAATTTAATTGCAACTTTCAAAATCAAGAATAACTACATTGAAGATTAACAAACTACAGTTCTTTAAGCATATCTGCCATCAATGCAGATACAAAGAGATATGTATATAAATAACGTTTAGTGAAGAATGAAGGGCCTAATCTAGAAAGTGATTAAAATGGTCTTATGTAGGCACTCAAATACATATTTGTACGCCAGATTTCACAGCAGCATTATTCACAATGTCCAAAAAAGGGAGACAGTGCAAATGTCCACTAACAGATGATGACTGTATTAACAAAATGAGTATGCACTGCAAGGGAATATTATTCAGACTTAAAACGGAGAGAGATTGTGATCGATACTATAACACAGATGAGTCTTGAAGACATGATGCAATGTGAAATGAGCCTGACACAAAATTACAGATATTATATATTTCTACTTAAGAAGGTATCTAGAATAGCCAAATTGCTTGAGAAGTAAGGTAGAGTAGTGATTACAAGGACTGCAGGCAAAGGGTAACTGGCAGTTATTATATAATCGGTACAGAGTTCCTGTTTGTGACGATGAAAATGTTCTAGACTGATGGTTGCACAACAATGGGAATGTACTGCAACTCCCTAAACTATCCATAAAAATGTTTAGTGGTCAATTTTATGTTGTGTAATTTTACCACAGTAAAAATCTATCAAGAAAATTTTACAGAGAAAATGTGTTTTAATAAAATCTGAAAAACAAGCCTGATCACCTTAAAAGTTTTATAATTTCTCAGAATTTTCTCCCTCAAAGATGCTGCTTAAAACTGAATCTTTTTTGAAATCAAAGCCCGAGAAAACTTCGGATTGAGCAATCCAGAGCTTAGAGTCCTACAGGCACCCAAGACTATTAGGAACCTGCCACATGACCTTGAGCAATTCATTTCAGTTCTCTTTGTCAGCAGAGAAGAGCTGGTAAGATTTCTTTGTTCATTTCAGCTGACATTCATTGGATTCAATGATTCTGGTAAGAACACCCCACATCATTATACACAAACACATGGGCAGTCACTGATTTTTCAAGAAAACAAAATCATCTCAATTACAGATTCTGATCTTAGCTTCATAATTCAAAAACTTCCTCAGAAATCTTTCTTAAATTTTAGTTATCATAAAATGAGAAAGCATTTTCAGATATAAAAAAAAGAAAAGCGATGCTTTCCTACTAGAAATCTTATATATGTCCAAACACTTCTGTTCACATGTTTTCAAGCTATGTTATGAAGTGCCATGTATCAAAATAACCTGTAATGATAATGTGGATGGTTGGCTGGGATGAAGGTAAGGGAGGAAAATATGAGACTACAGAGTGTGGCATGCTGGCAGACAGAGTCAGCAAGTTTTACAACATCTTATATAAGCACACACACACACACACACACACACACACACACACACACACTTTTCATTCTTTGGACCCAATTAGATTTTAAAAACACTTTTCTAAGCCCATTTATGCAAAAGGCATTGTTGCTTTACTCTACACTTTGTGGGAAATCCAGCAGTAGATGATGACTGCCACCTAGGAACAAGGCACAACGACATCTTTGTAATCATGAGAACAGAGTGCCTGAAGTGGATGGGGTGACAGAGCCAGGACATGAGGGATAGGGAACAGAAAGCCGCTGGTGAGTAGAGGGAGATCAGCTTCATCAGTCAGGCTGTCCATCTCCATCCAGCCACTCACCCAGAGCCTACTGGCCCAAACCCTTACCTTGGCAAACCTCCACCTGATTCCTTTGTGCTGCTCTGGTCACAAAAATGACCAAAATCAGCGTGATGAGCCTCTCTGTGCTGAGGCCTTCAGGAGTTCCTGATCCTAAGTGCTTGCGGATTTTAGCCAGACACATGGTGCCCTAAAGAAATAACTGTACTAATGAGAAGTTTGGCACAGTGCTATATATGAGTGTGAAGGATTCCTAGTGGAAAATTAATCAGAGCACTTCTGGAATCCTCTCTGGAAATTTATGCTAATATGGGAGTCAAAACATGGGACTATAACATCAGTCCAAGGAAGAGCCACTGGAGCAGAGGAGAAAGAGAGAGACACGCCTTAGAGCCAAAATTCTTGAGATTCAAATATATTTGGCAGGAGTCTTCTCAGTTGGGGCCTGCATTTTGCTGAACATCAAATTAAGGCATTCAGAATAACTGTGGACCCTTGGAGTGGAACTGCAGGATCCTGTATGCATGAGAGACTGGGACTCCACCCCTCCTTGGAAAATCCTGGATTTTCCTCCTTGGAAACAGAAGTATGATCCTCTGCGGAGGTACAGTTTCTATCACATCAAGTTCTATCTAAAACCATATGCTATCAGGGGTCATTTTTCTGGAATCTATGAGTCTCAGCAATCGTGAAAGCCAGATCACGAGGGAAGGAATAGGATTTGCCCAAGTTGGGACGTGGCGGAGGTTTGGAAGATGAAGGTCCCAGGAGGATGGGGTCAGCTCACAGGGATGTACAACTACAGTAATAGTGTGCATCTAGTTTTTTATACTCTAGTTTTTATAGCTATGCTTGTGTTGCCCTGAAGTAACACAGATTACATAAAACAGGAACCCTACACCCTCAGACTGCCTGCTCTGACTCACCTTTAACCCATGCAAGACATTGATTCAGCAGAGATGGCTTCCTGCACCTGCACAGGCAGCCATTCCTGAGGGTCTTGGTGAGCCCAGGGCATTCTGGAACAGGGGTGGGGCTTCACTGCCTCTAAACCACACCTGGCCCCGCCCCCAGAGACTCCAGAACACCTGTACTTACAAGAAGGTAGGGAGTGCTTTTGTGTCACTGCTAGTAACAATCAGAAAAAAAAAAATAATAATTCAAATGCAGTTACAGGGTTTCTTAAACAGTGATTTTTAAAACATCTCCCCTTAAAGTACATGAGACTGAGAGGAGCCAAAATGGTGGAGACGAAGGGAGCTCTGTAGACTTCATCTGCCCCATCTATGGAACTGAGAAGGACATTACTCTCATCTGCAAGAGTGGAAGGAGAAAATACAGACTCCAGAAAGAAGACAACCTCAAAGATGCCTGAGGGAGTGAGTGCGAATGGGGTAGATTGGAAAATGGGCCAGCCGAGAAGGGCAGGGGAGGTAGGAGCTTTAGCCCAACACAGGGAAAGCGTGCGGAGCCCCTGAGAGACAAAGGAAAGAGAAAGAGAAACTGAACCACTCATAGTGCTGTTTCTAAAAAAGAGATAAAGAATGTTTAACCCCACAGTGAGAGAAAAACTTTCACTCCATATATAACCGCTGGGCAGCCCGAACTTGAACCTGGTGGAACAGGGGAAAAACAGCCTCCACCCCTGCAGGATCCCAACAGAGAGTCAGTGGCTGTGGGGGCATGCACTTCGGTTTCAGCTGCAGGAACAGGAGCACACACCTCATTTCCACAGTGCATCTCACCTCGGGCATTGGCTGCACAAATCTCGAACCCCAGGTGCCAACAGGGGAAAAAATAGCCCCCACCCCTACATGATCCCAGCAGGCAGTTGGCAGTGGCGGTGGCGGGGGGAGCGCACCTCATTTCTGGCAGCTCCCCGCGCCTCAGGCAGCAGCAGCGCATATCCCTGCCAGCGCCAAGAGAAACTGCTCCCTCCGCCTACGAGATCCCTGCTACGAAGCCAGCTACCAAAGCGAGTACATCTCATCTGTGGTAGCATAAGAGTGCATGGACTAGGATTTTGAAGCGAGGCAGGCCTGGAAAATACAGCTTGGCTCAGCTGAGGCACAAGGAGATCGGACTCATAAGAGTGGCCTGCAGCACTTAGGTCCAGCAGAGCTTGCGGTGCCGCCATCCAGCCTTTGCCATTCGTCCTCCGCAACCACCATGGCTGGGTCTCCGAGAGCAGCACCCAAGACCATCATACACCAAACCACGCCTATCCACAAAGGGGAGCTGCTGCTTTTTTTTTTTGTACTTATTTTTTTTTACTATTACCTTTTTAAATTTTTAATCTTTATTTTCCTTTTTCAAAACTTTCTCCCTCTTTTTCTTTTCTCTTGCCATCCAGATATATTCTCCCTTATCTCATCATTATCACTCCCCTCAACTGTTTATACACTTTTAGACTGCCAATTGTCCTTTGTTATCTCTGCCCCCCTTTTTTATCTTCTCTTCTTAACGTCTCTTTCCCTTCCCTTTTCTTTTCTTCCTTTCCCCTGTTTAATTTGTTTGCTTCTTTGATTTGTCTGTGCATTTGCACGCTTCTGTTCCCTGTGTGTTTGTCTGTCTGTTTTCCTTTTCAGGGCTACCCCAAGAAACAAGCCAAAGTATGCATGATGGTGAGTCTCAAATATCGCTGATTAGGGAAATAAACTAATCAAAGGCACAACAAGAGAAACTGAGAGGCACCATTAAAAGAATATTTCCTGAAACGACAGGCCCTGGACAGTCAATAAGCCTCCATTAACAGAGCAATACTAGCAGGTGCACAGTGCACAACAAGCTTTTTAAAACTGACAAGAGACAGAAAACTAGCAAAAATGACAAAACGAAAGAACTCTCCCCTGAAAAAACTCCAGGAAGAAGTCACAGCCACAGAACTGCTCAAAACAGATCTAAACAACATAACAGAACAAGAATTTTAAATACTTGTCATAAAATTAATCACTGGGCTTGAAAAAAGCATCAGAGAAGCTACTGAAACAATGACTAGGGACTTTGAAAATAGGTGCAATGAGTAAAAAAAGGCTATAAATGAGGTGAATAATAAAATGGAGGCAACCACCTCAAAAGAGAAGAATAGGTGAATTAGAAGACACAGTTATAGCAAAAGAAGAAGCTGAAAAAAAAAAGAAATTAATCCAGGAGCAGGAAAGGAGAATCCGAGACCTGAGTGATATGTTCAGATGGAACAACATCGGTATCATAATACTTCCTGAAAAGTAAGAAAGAGAGAGAGGTCCTGAAAGGATACTAGACAAAATAATAACTGAGAATTTCTCAAATCTGGGGAAAGAAATATACATTCAAATTCAAGAGGCACAAAGAACCTCCTTAAGACATAATTTGAATTGACCTTCAGCATGACATAGCATAGTGAAACTGGCAAAATATAAAGATAAAGAGAGAATTCTGAAAGCAGCTAGGGAGAAAAGGACCCTAACATACAAAGGGAAACCTATCAGAGTGGTTACAGACCTACCAATGAAACGTGGCAGGCCAGGAAGGAATGGCAGGAAATCTCCAATGTGATGAACAGAAAAACATGCAGCCAGGAATCCTTCACCCAGCAAGCCTTCATTCAAAATAGAAGGAGAGATAAAGGTGTTCCCAAATAAACAAAAATTGAGAGAATTCATGACCACCAAACCAGCCCTACAAGAAATCCTAAGAGGGACTCTATGAGGGAAATGTTGCAAAGAATACAAGGTGCCAGAGACACCACTATAAACATGAATCTAAACCCACGTTATACAATAATAACACTGAATGTAAATGTACTGAGTGCTCCAATCAAACAACACAGTGTAGCAGAATGGATAAGAAACCAAAATCCATCTATTTGCTGTCTACAAGAGACTAATTTTAGACCTGAAGATACCTTCAAGTTGAAACTAAAGGGATGGAGAAATATCTATCATGCGACTGGAAGCCAAAAGAAAGCCGGAGTAGCCATACTTACATCAGACAAACTGGACTTTAAAGTAAAGTTAGTAACAACAATTAAGAAGTACATTATATAATAATTACAGGGTCTCTCCATCAGGAAGAGCTAACAATTATAAACATCTATGCGCCGAATTCAGGAGCACCCAAATACATAAAACAATTAATCACAGACAGAAACAATCTTATTGATATGAATGTGCTAATTCCAGGGGACTTTAATACTCCACTGACAGCAATGGATAGATCCACCAGACGGAAAATCACTAAAGAAACAATGGACCTGAATGACACATTGGAACAAATGGAACTGATAGATATATTTAGAACTATGTATCCTGAAGTTAGGTAATTCACTTTCTTTTTGAGTGCACATGGCACATTCTCCAAGATGGATCACATACTGGGGCATAAAGCAGCCCTCCATAAATATAAACGAACTGAGATCATACCATGCACACTTTCAGATCACAATGCTATGAAACTTGAAATTAACCACAGAAAGTAGTCTGGAAAACCTCCAAAATGTGGAGGTTAAAAACCACCCTACTTAAGAATGACTGGGCTAACCAGGCAATTAGAGAAGAAATTAAAAAATATATGGAAACAAATGAAAATGAAAATACAACAATCCAAAGTCTCTGGGACGCAGCAAAGGCAGTCCTAAGAGGAAAGTATATTGCAATCCAGGCCTATTTCAACAAACTAGAAAAAGCGCAAATTCAAAATCTGACAGAGCACTTAATGGAACTAGAGGGAGAGCAGCACCCCAAACCAACAGAAGAAAAGAAATAATAAAGATCAGGGCAGATATAAACAATATAGAATCCAAAAAAAAAAAAAGCAGATCAATGAAACCAAGAGTTAATTCTTTGAAAAAATAAACAGAAGTGATAAACCTCTAGCCAGGCTCCTTAGAAAGAAAAGAGAGAGCACCCAGATAGACAAAATCATGAATGAAAAAGGATCTATTACAACCAATCCCTTAGAAATACAAGCAATCATTAGACATTACTATGAAAACCTATATACCAACAATCTGGACAATCTAGAAGAAATGGACAAATTCCTAAATGCACATGCACTGACAAAATTCAAATGGGAAGAGATAGAAAGCATGAATAGATCTATAACCAGTGAAGAAATCGAATCCGTTATCAAAAATCTCCCAATGAATAAGAGCCCAGGGCCAGATGGCTTCCCAGGGGAATTCTACCAGACATTTAAAGCAGAACTAACACCCATTCTTCTCAAACTATTCCAAAAAATAGAAATAGAAAGAAAACTTCCAAACTCATTCTACAAAACCAGCATCACCTTGATACCCAAACCAGACAGAGACCCAGCCAAAAAAGAGAACTACAGACCAATATCCTTAATGAACACATATGCAAAAGTACTCAACAAGATACTGGCAAATCGAATTCAACAGCATATAAAAAAATTATCCATCATGATCAAGTGGTATTCATTCCTGGGTTACAGGGCTGGTTCAATATTCACAAATCCATTAATGTGATACATCACATTAACATAACAAAAGATAAAAACCATATGATCCTGTCGATAGATGCAGAAAAAGCATTTGACAACATACAGCACCCTTTCTTAATAAAAACCCTTGAGAAAGTCTGAATAGAAGGAACATACCTAAACATTATAAAAGAATTTATGAAAAGCCCACAGCTAATATTATCCTCAATGGGGAAAAACTGAGCGCTTTCCCCCTGAGATCAGGAATACGACAGGGGTATCCACTCTCACCACTGTTGTTTAACATGGTGCTGGAAGTCCTAGCATCAACAATCAGACAACAAAAGGAAATAAAAGGCATCAGAATTGGCAAAGAAGAAGTCAAACTTTCCCTTTTCGCAGATGACATGATACTCTACATGGAAAACCCGATCGACTCCACCAGAAGCCTTCTAGAACTGATCAATGAATTCAGTAAAGTTGCAGGGTACAAAGTCAACGTACAGAAATCAGGTGGTTTCCTATACACCAATAATAAAGCAGCAGAAAGAGAAATCAAGAAACTGATCCTGTTCACAGTTGCACGAAAAATCATAAAATACCTAGGAAGAAACCTAACCAAGGATGTGAAAACCTATTCAATGAAAACTATAGAAAACTTATGAAAGAAATTAAAGAAGACACCAAGAAATGAAAAAACATTCCATGCTCATGGATCAGAAGAATAAACAGTGTGAAAATGTCATTACTACCCAAAGCAATCTACACATTCAATGCAATCTCCATCAAAATTGCACCAGCAATCTTCTCAAAGCTAGAACAAGCTATCCTCAATTTCTTACGGAACCGTAAAAGACCCCAAATTGCCAAAGTAATATTGAGGATGAAAACCAAAACAGGAGGCTCACAATCCCTCTACTAGCCTCTACTACAAAGCTGTCATCATCAAGACAGTATGGTGTTGGCACAAAAACAGACACAGAGACCAATGGAATAGAATAGAGAACCCAGAACTGGGCCCACAAATGGACGGCCAATTAATTTTTGACAAAGCAGGAAAGAGTATCCAATGGAAAAAAAAGACTGCCTCTTTAGCAGGTGATGCTGAGAGAACTGGACAGCAACATGCAGAAGAATGAAAGTAGACCACTTTATTACACCATACACAAAAATACACTCAAAATGGCTGAAGGACCTGAATGTGAGACAGGAAGCCATCAAAACCCTCGAGGAGAAAGTAGGAAACAACCTCCTTAACTTCAACCACAGCAATTTCCTATTTGACACATCCCCAAAGGCAAGTGAAATGAAAGCAAAAATGAACTATTTGGAAATCATCAAGATAAAAAGCTTCTGCAATGCCAAGGAAACAATCAAGAAAACTAATTGGCAACTGAAGGATTCGGAAAAGATAGTTGCAAATGACATATCAGATAAAGGGCTAGGATCCAAAATCTACAAGGAATGCACCAAACTCCACACCCACAAAACAAATAACCCAGTGAAGAAATGGGCAGAAGACATAAACAGACACTTCTCCAAAGAGGACATCCAGATGGCCTATAGGCACATAAAGCGATGCTCAACATCACTCATCATCAGGGAAACACAAATCAAAACCACACCGAGATACCACCTCACGCCAGTCAGGGTGGCTAAAATGAACAAATCAAGAGACTCTAAATGCTGACGACGATGTGGAGAGATGGGCACCCTCCTGCACTGTTGGTGGGAATGCATACTGGTGCGGCCACTCCGGAAAACAGGGTGGAGGTTCCTCAGTAAACTATCAGTAGAACTCCTCTAGGACCCAGCAATAGCACTGCAAGGGATTTACCCAAGGGATATAGAAGTGCTGATGCATAGGAGCACATGTACCCCAATGTTCATAGCAGCACTGTCAACAATAGCCAATATGGAAAGAGCCTAAATGTCCATCACCTGATGAATGGATCAAGAAGATGTGGTATATATATATATACAATGGAGTATTACATGGCAATGAGAAAGAATGAAACATGGCCATTTGTAGCAAAGTGGATGGACCTCAAGGGTGTCATGCTAAGCGAAATAAGTCAGGCAGAGAAGGACAGATACCATATGTTTGCACTCATAGGTCTAACAGGAGAACAGGAGAAATCTAATGGAAGACCAGGGGGACAGGAAGGGGGAAAGAGAGTTGGGGAGAGAGAGGGACTCAAAACCTGACAGATTATTGAATGCTGAAAACGAACCGAGGGTTGAAGGCAGAGGGGGAGGGGGAAAATAGGTGGTGGTAATGGAGGAGAGCACTTGTGGGGAAGAGCACTGGGTGTTATTTGGAAACCAATTTGACAATAAAGTATTAAAAAATAAAAAGAATAGAAAATAAGGCACAGGGTGTCTCCAGGATCCAGATCCCTGTTTGAGCTGCCATATGAAATTGTCATAGTATTATTAACACTTATATAACACCTGGAAAAAAAGTACATGAGACTGGACTCCATGAAAGGGCTGATCTTGGGCTAAGAAAGCCTGGATAAATTCCTGCTGTGTGCCTTTAAGGAGGTCTGGTGTGCTCTGGCAAAAGGTGCCTGATCCTTAAGTTTCTTGTTCAGGAAAACACTGGGGGTGGGGGGGGGGGGGGCTAAATGAGAGGATTTAGCTTCCTTTCAGGTCTCAGATCCTCCAATTCCCAGTGGTCTATACAGATAAGTGACCTAAAAGAGACCACTGTGAGTGGAAATACAATGCTGGGGGAGCTCCATCCTAGGATAACCCTTTGTCCTGATATAATTTTCCTTTCCGTCTTCCATTCCCTTCGGTGCAAAAGTAAGGGGATAAAACTGAGGCCACAAAGTGCAAAATTAACAGCCCCTCGAGTCCTTCACACACCTCCAGCCCCACGGGTAAAAGGAGTGGGCATTGAGAGAGACCTGAAAGTCCAGGGTCCAGTGCCCAACCCCTGCCAGTTCCCTAGGTTTCCTCTGGATGAAAACACCCTCCTAACTGTTATGGGAATGTCTTCCCTTCTCCACCTTGGCTCCCAGCTCCAGCTTCAGAAAATGTGCCGCTGTCCCCATGAGCTCCTTCCCCTGGCTTCCAAGAGCTGCAAATGTTCCCACAGTTGCTGTGCACTCTCCAGAAGCTTAGGGCGAGCCGCTGAATGCCTAAACCCCACTGGTGAAGAGTCTGCCTGGGGTCTGCAGCACAGGGAGGGATCTCAAACTTCTGGCCCCGTCCCTGTGCCTTGGAGAGCTAGTCTGAATAGGAAGACAGAGGAAAGGGTATTCTTCTACTTTCTCCTGAAGTATCTTCTTCACCCCTACAAGAGGCAGGGGCTCCTCATGCCCCCACAACCCCCTCCCACCACTCCCTTCTGAAGCCTGGGACCCAAGCACAGTCGGGAAAACCACACAGAGTGACCCTCTGACCCAGGGCTGTGTGCCTGAGCCTTCACATGGGTGCCTGGGACAAGTCTGTGTCTGATTCTCCAGTCAAGCACTCACCCACCAAAGACAGAGTTAGGATCTTGGCGGCCTCTGAGAGCAGGAACCCAGGCAGAAGGAAGCCGGCTAGCAGCAGCGCCCGCTGCCCTGCCATGCTTACTCCTGTGCCAGTTGAGGAGCCCAGTCCTGTGCCCAGAGCCTGCACCCTGCACCCCGCACAGTAACCTGTGCGCCCTGGGAACACACACTGCACTGGCAGCCGAGGAGATTCGCTGGCAGGCAGCTTGTGAGCAAGTGAGAGATGGATCCTGCCTATTTTCTCTTTCTGCCTCAGACTTCACTCTGCTCCTCCCCTCAACCCCTACCCCGGGTGTTTGCTCCACTGGTTAATCTGTCCTCACCCTCCCTAACCTCAGGCATCTGGCAGCGGGAAGGAGGGGTTATTGAGCTCCTCTTAGCCCCTCTCCTTCCATAGAGTCACTACACTGCAGAGAACATACTCTGAGCCAGGAATGGTTGGGACCTCAGGAAGTCACTTCCAAGACAGGGCCACCTCCAGGTGACTCAGACCCATCTCTGTTTTAGAGACTCTTCCACGAATTTTCTCACCTCCTCACTGCACTGTTGATCTCATACTGTCATCCCCATGCCCCATTTCCCCAGGTGCCTGCCTACACTCTCTTTGAGTCTACCAATCTCAAGAGATACTGCTTCTTGGGAGGAGCTTCTGTCTA
>PJEM01017606.1:0-21461 GCA_004023845.1 Helogale parvula
CTCTGAGGCCCCGCCTTGGTGGATGTGAGGAGAAGAATGGCGTCAGGCGCCCCAAGTCCCCTCAGACCATGCGTTCCAGCCGCTCTCTGGAGTCCAGCCTTCTTGTGCCTTGGGCGGATCTAATTGTTTCTGTTTTCCAAGTTCTGCCCGGTTTCTATGTTTCTAAGTCCTCGCCCGCACACTCAATATTGCCACACAGTTAAAATCGTCCGCAGGTGGGCAGCTTTCTGGTCGGAGCGGATAGGGAGTTTGTGAAGTGGGAGTTCTCCCCCGGCTCCACCTGGGGTCGGTGAGCTGCCTGGCCCGACTGCACGCCCGCGCTGAAGGGACGGGTCTCTCCCTCAGCGCTCAGCGGCCCTCAGTCCCAGGCTGAGTCTCTCTGCGGGGGTTGTGCTGTGGGGGGTTCAGTCTCTACTTGTCTTCCCCTGGTCTCTCCTGCCTTGCCGGGCGATACCGCGCGTGGCTGTGAGGGTCCCTGCGCCTCTGGACACCCGGCGCCCGGCGTGAGCGACTGTCGGGGAATCTGTTGGCCTCCGGGCTCTCTCTCTCTCTCCTCTCTCTCTCGGCTGCCCCACACTGTGCCGCTCCCCGCTGACCTGTCCGCCTCCGGTCTCCCGGCCGCCCCGCCCGGCTAGGAGCGGTGCACCTGAGGACACGCGGGTTTCAGCGGGCCCAGCGTCCAGCCTCTCCGCGCTCGGCGCTTTGTCTCCGGAGCCGGCGCTCCCTCCCCTAAAGTCTCTGGTCCCGGTTCGCACTCGCTTACTCAGGCAACCGTGAGACCGCTGTCGATAAGGGATCTGCGCGCACACCTCCGTTCTCAGAGATCAGAGATCTGTGGCTTTTTAATTCTTCTCAGTTTGATAATTGTGGGTGGTCGGAGGTAATGGGGCTCCTTACTTCTCCGCCATCTTGCCCCTCCTCCTAAACTCAATTTTTTAAGCTGCAGTTGATAAAATTTAAAGGATTGTTTATATGGGGTGCCTGGGTGGCTCAGTCGGTTATGCATCCAACTTTGGCTCAGGTCATGATCTCATGGTTCATGGGTTCGAGCCCTGTGTCAGGTTCGGTGCTGACAGCTCAGAGCCTGGAGCCTGTTTCAGATTTTGTGTCTCCCTCTCTCTCTGCCCCTCCACAACTTATGCTCTGTCTCTCTCAGTCTCAAAAATAAGTAAACTATTTTTAAAAACTTTTACTAAACAAAAATAAAGCATTGTTTATAATTTTCATATCAAACAGAATATTAAAACCAAAATAATTTATAAATTAAGGAAAAATTAATATAAAACCTGTGGGGAAATTACCTTCAATGCTTTTATTAATAATGAAGGGATATAATGAACAAATAAATAAGGTATTTGACTAAGCATTTTTTATAAGTTTATTTATTTATTTATTTATTTGGTAATCTCTGCACCCAACGTTGGGCTCAAACTCATGACACTGAGATCAAGAATCATGTGCTTTACTGACTGAGTCAGCCAGGTACCCCTCAAGCATTCTATTTTTAAATGACTTTAGTCAAATAAATATATTAGCACAGCTGTAAAAGTTAAACAGGACTTTAGATGGAAAACCAGTTCCCCAATCTTTCTTCTCTCCACCAGTGGGTCCCACTGCCCAGTGTAAGCACTCATATTTTTCTAAACAGCATACTTGTAATGCTATTTTTTTTTTTTACCGAAGTATAGTTTACGCACAATGTTACATTAGGTTCAGGTATATAGTGCGTCTTTAAAAATCCCACGCTCAATCCTGGGATCATGACCTGAGCTGAAATCAAGAGTCAGACATTCAACCCCCTGAGCCACCCACGCTTCAGATTCTGTGTCTTCCTCTCTGTCTGCCCCTCCCCCACTCGCTCTCTGTCTCTGTCTCTCAAAATAAAAAAATAAAGACATAAAAAAATTAAAATAAAAATAAAAGGTTTTCTAAACAAAAGTTTTCTGTCTCTCATGAATGTTATTTTTAGTTTTTAGTGTACATATTGCTCACATTTTTGACAGCTTTAAATACTAATTATTTCACTTTTTTAAATGTTTTATTTTTGAGAGAGACAGAGAGACAGCATAGAGCATGAGTGGGGGAGGGGCAGACAGAGAGGGAGACACAGAAGCTGAAGCAGGCTCCAGGCTCTGAGCTGTCAGCACAGAGTCGGATGTGGGGCTTGAACCCATGAGCTGTGAGATCACGACCTGAGTCCAAGTTGATGCTTAACCAACTGAGCCACCCAGGCGCCCCTAAATATTCTGCTCACAACACTTCTGATACCAAATGTATGGATTTTGTCTTGTTTTTTGTTGTTTCCCCCACACTGACGACCAGTTCTCTCACCCTCAGGACACCAACTCCGTGTTCTATAACTAAATTCAGTGTGGACACTATCCTGACGTAGCACAGACCCCAGAGGTTAAGGGCTCTGTCCTACAAGGTTCAGATGCCAGTTGCAGGGAGTGGGTCCCCAGTTACCCACACTCTGTCTAATTTTGCTACAGACTGAGGTTTCCATGACCTCCTCCTCAGGATGGGTAATTTGCTCTAACGGCTCACAGAACTCGAGGAAACGCTTTACTTATTGTTACTGGTTTATTATAAAGGACATTGTAAAAGATACAAATAAATAGCCAAATGGAGAGCCACCATAGGCAAAGGCCAGGGGTGGCCCTCATACAGGAGCTTCTGCCCTCATGGAGTTTGGGGTGTGCCACCCTTCCGACCGCAGGTGCTCTCTGAAGCTCCCTGAGTCCTGTCGTTGAGGAATTTTTATGGAGATTTCATTATGTAGGCATGAATGGTTAAATCATTGACCATTGGTGATTAACTCAATCTTCGGTGACTCCTCCTTCCCTGGAGTTGGGGGACTGGGGCTAAAAGTTCCAACTGTCGGGCATCTGGGTGGCTCAGTTGGTTAAGCATCCAACTCTTGGTTTCAGCTCTCATGATCTCCTGGTTTGTGGGTTCAAGCCTTGCATGGACCTCTGTGCTGACAATGTGGAGTCTGCTTGGGATTCTCTCTCTCCCTCTCTCTCTGCCCCTCCTCCCTCTTAAAATAAATGAATAAACATTTAAAAATAAAAGATTCCAATTGTCTAATCACCTGGTTGATCCTCTGGCAACCAGCCCCCATCCAGAGGCAATCTCGAGGCCCACCAAGAGTCACTTCATTAGCGCACACTTAGGTAATATCCAAGGGGCTTCTTATGCATAACAAAATATGGTCCTTCCGTCCCCATCAGTCAGGAAATTCCAACGGTTTTTGAAGTTCATGTGCCAGGAAGTAGGGAGGAAGATTAAATATATATGTCCAATTACATCACATTTTTATTGCCTCATTATCCTGGCTGGAACGTCCAGTACAATATTGAATGGAAGTGGTAAGAAGATACATCCCTGTCTTGTTCCTAATCTTAAGGGGAAAATAGTTACCCTTTCAACATTAAGTATGATGTTAGCTGTAGGTTTTTCTTTTTTTTTTTAATTTTTACTTGTTTTTATTTATTTTTTTTAGAGAGAGAGAGAGACAGCATGAGCAGGGGAGGGTCAGAGAGAGAGGAAGACACAGAATCTGAAGCAGGCTCCAGTGTCTGAGCTGTCAGCACAGAGCCTGATGCAGGGCTCAAACCCAGGAACCGTGAGATCATGACCTGAGCTGAAGTCAGAAGCTTAATCAACTGAGCCACCCAGGTGTCCCGAGCTGTAGGTTTTTCATATGTGACTTTAATCAAGTTCAGAAAATCTCCCTCTGTTCTCATTTTAATGAATGGTTTTATTATGAGTGTATTGCACTTGCTCGGGGCTATTGGGATCATTTTCCTTTTTAACTTTGTCTTTTTCAGGTTTTTTAAAATTTATTTTGAGGAGACAGAACACACATGTGCACAATTACTCACAAGTAGGAGAGGGGCAGAGAGAGAGAATCCCAAGCAGACTTTGTACTGTCAGCGCAGAGCCCCATGTAGGGCTCGAACTCAGGAACCATGAGATCATCATCTGAACCAAAGTTGGACTCTTAACTGACTGAACCACCCAGGTGGCCCGTTTTTTACTTTATTAATACAGTGAATTACATGGATTGAATTTCTAATGTTAATCCAACTTTGCATTCCTGAGGTAAAGCCCATTTAGTCATATGTATTTGCTAATTTAGATATAATGAGATTTGAGTTTCTGAAGTTTTATCTAGGATTATTGAATCTGTATTCATAAAGAACATTGGTCTGTTATTATAATGTTTTATAAAATGAGTTGGGAAGCATTCACACCTTTTCAATTTTCTGAAAGAATTTGTATACGGTTTTATTATATATGTCTTAAAAGTTTGATAGAATTCACCAGTTGAAGCTATCTGGGCATAAAGTGTATTTTTGTGTGTAGGATTTTTTTTTTTAACTACAAATTCCTTTATTAACTAGATATAGAGCTAGTTTAGTTATCTGTTGTTGAGTTAGCTTTGATAGATTGTCTTTCATGAAGTTGTCCATTTCACTGGGGTGCCTGGGTGGCTTAGTTGGTTGAGCATCCGATTTAGGCTCATGTCATGATCTCACAGTTTTGGAGTTTGAGCCCCACGTCAGGCCCTGTGCTGACAGCCTGGAGCCTGGATCCTGCTTTGGATTCTGTGTCTCCCTCTCTCTCTGCCCCTCCCCCACTCATGCTCTGTCTCTCTCTCTCAAAAATAAATAAAAAACATTAAAAAACATTTTTGTAAAGAATTATCACCTTGTGGATTCAGGAGGTCCTGGGGGGCTGTGTGTGGGAGGAAGGGGGAAGTGGCAGTGAGCAGGGTATCTATTGGGAAGCCCAGGACTGAGTCAGAGTACCTGGGAAGGTGAGAGCACCAGGCACATCACATGGTCAGGGTGCCTGGGCTGATCAGGATATGCCTCTACTTGGTCCAGATGTTCTATGGGTCAGGCAGGTATGATCAGAATATCTCCTGAGTTGGGCTTTAGGGTCTGAGTGGCTTTTCAGTGTCAGCATGCCCTTTGCAAGATAAGAGCCACCAGATTGGGGGGGGGGGCGTGTTTCTGAATGGACTAGAGGGCAGGATGCCCTTTGGGGCAGGGAATATCTTTTATTCTTACTATTAATTTTTTAATGTTTGTTTATTTTTGACAGAGATGGAGACAGAGCGTGAGCATGCCAGGGGCAGAGAGAGAGAGAGAGGGAGGGAGACACAGAATCTGAAGCCAAGTCCAGGGTCCAGGCTGTTAGCACAGAGCTCAATGCAGGGCTTGAACTCACAAACTGTGATATCTGGACCTGGGCCGAAGTCAGATGCTCAATCAACTGAGTCCTCCAGCTGCCCTGAGATCAGGAAATATCTTACGTGGTCAGAGTGTCTCAAAACTCACCTTGCCTTCATCTGGACACGTCCAGGATCTAGGTGCTGGGTGTCCTAGGAGGTTGTGAGGAACACTGTGAATTCAGGCTATCCTGCTGTCCATAAGGTACAGAAGTCAAAACTCCTTGGAGGGCTCCCGTGTCTGAGAGACTGAATTCAACCCTGTGCTCTAGGGACTCAGGAATCAGATAAGGTCAGAATGACTCTGAGGGCTGGAGGCTCCCAGGGATGGTGGTAATACTAAGAATGAAAATAAAGTAACATTTTTGCCTGTGTTAATTATTTTCAAAGTACAGTCCTAAATGCTTTTCTTCCATTAACTTTCAGTCATTGCGTCTTTACTACGTAGGTGCAGTTGATCCTCAGTTTTTGTGGATTCCGGATTGGGAAAGTCACTAAAATTTATTTGAAACCCCGAGGTCAGTACCCTTTTGCCAAAGCACACTTTGGCACTCGGGTGGTCATTTGCAGCCATGTGCATGGTATTTTGTCATGGCAGCCTGAGCTGGTGAAGATAAATGGACACCCATTTCTCCTGGGGATCTTGTGACAATCCAGATTCTGGCTCAGTAGGACTAAGGTGGGCTCCAAGATTCTGCATTTCTAATAAGCTCTCATGTGCTGCTGCTGCTTTGGACCATACTGTAAGCATCAAGATCCTAGGGGATTATATTATTATTATTTTTTTTTTTTATTTTGGTCTTAAGTTGTCAGGATGCTTTTCAAAAGATGTGTGTGAAAGATGAGGATGACCATGGTGATTCCAACCCCAAGAGGGGAAGGGTGTCTTCACTGGGTTAGTGCGCTCTGAGAGGTTAGAACCCCATGGCAGAGTCAGGGGGACCTTCTAGTAGAAGCAGAACATTCTGGGTTTCAGTGTGTCCTAGAGTATCCTAGAGTCCTGGGGTATCAAGTTGTCTTTAAAGGGTCCGGATCACCCAGAGATGTCAGAATGTACATTCTGGGTCTAAGTCATCTCAAGAATCAGAATATTGTGGGTGTCAGGGTGTCCTAACTGCTCCAGGATCCTGGGTGCTTCAGCATTTCCCAGAAGACTCAGAATGTCAGGATATCACGAGAACCTCAGTCTCTTGCAGAGTCTGAGAGGTTTAAGAGGTCAGGATGTACCTGGAATTCCTAGGCTCTCAAAGGTCAAGGTTTTCTGAATGTCTGGGTGACTCTGGAAGGCCATGGAGTCCCAGGAATTCTGAATGAGTGAGGAGGTGACATTTGGGAGATGAAAGCAGACAGTCCTTGAGAACTACGGTGTCTTGGAGACTCAGCCCCTGGTTCAGGTTGTCCTGAGGGGGTGGTGGTGGTACATCTAGTATATTCTGAGAATCAGGGTATCTAGGAGGGGCCAGAACGCACTTGTGTCTTTTAGTTTTTTAGTTTCCTGGGAACAGATCCTTGGATATCACCCACACGCTGAGATGCCAGGCAGGCCCTGCTCCTGGCCCGCATTCTGGTGCAATCCTGCACCCCCTCTCCCCACGGTGGGGTTCTGGGGAAGGGTCTTATGAGGAATGCATTTTCTTCTTGCCCTGTCTGCTCCCCAGAGGGGATTTAACAGGACAAAAGAACTTGGTCCTCTGGGAATATGAGCTCTTGGCCTCAGTCCCTGGACCCTCCAACTGAGCACCTTCCCTCATCCGGCTTGTGATCCTCCCCTGACTAAGGGGGCTCTGGTGACCAGGCAATGATTGGATGGGCCCCCAGGGGCGAGGGGCAGGTCACTCCTCCAAGGCTCAGGGAGAAAGGGGTGGTGTGGGATTGCAGGCTGGGAAAGTAGGCAGCTGAGAGCAAAGGGAGAGAAACAAGGGGGCAGGCAGCGGAAAGTAGAAGCCAAAACAGAGAAACAGGGTCAGGACAAGGCAGAGAGAGAATGCTATGATACTCACACGAAGGAGTGGGGAATTAGGGGGAAAATTAGAAAACAGGAGAGATCGTGAGAAAGGCAAAGATATCCATCTGTATCTCCATCCACACAGAGAGCGAGAGGCATACACCAAGGGAGAAGGAGGGAGATAAACAGGCATAGAGGGTAACGACAGGACAGAGAAAGACTGACCCAGGCTCAGAGACTCGGGGAGACAGGAGACTGGACCATCTCTGGTCTTTGTGGTTAGTCATGGAAGCAGAAGGGAGGGGTGAACAGGGTAAGCAGAAGAAGGGGCGACTTTGCAGCAGCCTCTGGCCGGAGGGCCACCCCGGTGCTGGGCCTCTGACCTCCACGGTGGGTGAGTGATTCTCCGGGGTGGTCCTGAGGAGGCAGCGGGGAGGGGGCTCCATGCTTAGTGCCTGGGGGTGCAGTGGCTCGCCACGAGGAAGATGAGGAGGGGAGAAAAAAACAGCCCCCCAGAATGCTCAAGACCATGGGCATCTGAGCAAGCACGGGGAGGGACCACACCTTCACTTTCCAGCCCTGGCATCCATGGACTGCCGAACAGCACCCACGGGAGTGGGGCAGAGGCGAAGCTGCAATCTGGCTCCTCATTTCTGACCTCGTGGTTGCCCACTGCACTGCCTCCTCTGAGGTGGGCAGCCGGAGGGGCCAGGGCTTTGGATCCCAAGAGAGCAGGGGACCACCAGCCGCTCAACGCGTGTGTCCGCAAGGTGGACAGTTGAGCCCCGGGTGGGAGCCACTCCCTCGGTCCCCATGGGGATGGGTGCCTCAGCTCCAGACATCTCCTTTTCTCAGTATGTGCCTTCCAGGTGTTTCCTTTCGCTCCGTGTCCTCTTCCCCGGCTGGCTCTCAGACTAATTAGTGTGGGGGCTTAGTGAGCCTGCGGGGAGGAGAGGCGAGCCTTTCCCACGAGCTCAGGTTCCTGCAGCCCGGTGGTGGCTGGGCCAGGGCCCCGCCAGGGGAGAAGAGAAATGTAGGTGAAGGGAGGGTGTGTCTGAGCGGAAGAGGGAAGAATGTTTCATCCTCCCAAATGAAGGAGGGTGGAGGAGACTGGGAGCAGCCTAGGGAACGTAGAAGATGAACCTGAGCCTTGAAAGCAAGGAACAAGTTACAGGGGTCCTACAGTTTGTTACTGTGTCAAAGCCAGTAAGAGCCCCACGGGGTGAGATCCAGGAGGACAGTACATGCGCCCAGAGGCGAAAGGCACACGGAGGGGCGGTCGATGCACAGGAATGTTCCAAGGGCCTGGGCTTACAGGAGTCAGAAGTGCCCAAGGTGGGTAGTGAGCCTCAGGGGTGACAGTGCATGTGGAGGGCAGACGCCAGGATAGCGCACTCAGCGGTGAAGCGGGGGCGCAGGTGGAGCTGGATCCAGCCCCTACCTGAGCTGAGGGTTTCCCTGGGGCGGGGCGGGGCGCGGGGGATCTGGGCTCACAAGCATCCGAGGTCCCGAATGGACCGATGGGTTCAGCCTGCACAACCTCTCCCCTCCCCTCCATCCTCAGACGTGAGCCCTCGGCCCTCCAGGAACCTCTCCGGGCTAGGAGTGCGGAGACCACGGCCTTCCCCGCAAGGCGCGCAGAGGGGTCGCCCACACTCCCGGCGCCGCCACCGAACCACCTTCAGCCCAGCGCAGCTGGAGCAGCTGGAAGAAGCCTTTGGGAGGAATCAGTACCCCGACATCTGGGCCCGAGAGGGCCTCGCCCAGGACACAGGCCTCAGCGAGGCCAGAATCCAGGTGACGCCCCAGGACCCCCCACTTCTCCTGGGAAGAAATGTAAATTTGGTGCTCCGAGGCTTCTGGGGGATAAATTCTCATAAGGCATTAAAACCCAAGCCTAACAGCCCCCCTCGCCCAGCAGTCAACCTAGTCTCACCGACACCGGGACTGTCACTTGAATGAAACCTAAGCTCTAACCTGATTTTCAACACCCCACCCTCAGCCTTAATAGGGATGTGAATTCTGGGGCACCTGAGTGGCTCAGTAGGTAGGGCCTCCAACTCTTAACTTTGGCTCAGGTTATGATCTCACAGTTTGTGGATTTGAGCCCCAGGGCCTGCTTCAGATCCTCTGTCCCGCTCTTTATCTCTGCCTCTTCCCTACTCTCTCTCTCTCTCTCAAAAATAAATAAAACATTTCAAAAAATAGTGATGTGAATCCAATGGAAATTCAATCTCAACTGTTTGCATGCATATGTACCCTTGTCCCTAACCATGGCCTTGAAACTCAGCCAGCCCGAAGCGCTTCCATCTAAACCATAGAGGTAATCTTAAGTATCAATGCCCCCCCAATCCAGCAGTGTTTATAACAATAAAACTCCTCTCCAATAATCCTAGGGGAAGGTTCCTACTCTCTGTGGAGGGAAAATGCCATTGAGTCATATTGATCTCTTTGATGTTGCAAGTTGACATTTCTTTTTTTTTCTTTTGTTTTTTTAAATTTATTTTTGAGAGACAGAGAGAGACAGTGTGAGCAGGGGAGGGTCAGAGAGAGAGGGAGATACAGAATCTGAAGCAGGCTCCAGGCTCTGAGCTGTCAGCACAGAACCCGATGCGGGGCTCGAACCCACAAACCGTGAGATCATGACCTGAGCTGAAGCCGGATGCTTAACCGACTGAGCCACCCAGGCACCCCAACAAGTTGACATTTCTTAACTCACCCAGATTTGTAGTATGGCAGATCTAGACACAGGTTGGGGGTGATGGTGTGGATCTCATTCTGTTAGTCTCGGCCCAGCTTGTCTATGCCTTCTGCAGTGTCAGAGAGGCTTATGCTCTGTAGCGGAACCTTCTGTCATCCAAGGGCAGGGAGGCTCTGATGTGACAGGGCCACCTATTTGAGTCAGAAGCGCTGATGTGGCTATTCTTCCCCTTCCTCAGGTCTGGTTCCAGAACCGCAGAGCTAAGCAGAGGAAGCAAGAGCGGTCGCTGCTCCAGCCACTGGCCCAGCTGTCTCCTGCCACTTTCTCTGGTTTCTTGCCCGAGTCCCCTGCCTGCCCCTACTCCTACCCAACAGCACCTGCACCCATGACCTGCTTCCCTCACCCCTACAACCATGCCCTTCCCTCTCAGCCCTCCACAGGTGGTTCCTTTGCTCGGCCCCACCAGTCTGAAGACTGGTACCCCACCTTGCACCCAACCCCCACTGGCCATCTGCCCTGCCCCCCACCCCCAACCATGCTTCCCCTGAGCCTTGAGCCACCAAAGTCCTGGAACTAAGGTTGAACAGGAGCCGATAAGGTAATCTCCCAACCCAGGGACCTGGTGAAACTCAGAGAAAGCTGGGTGGCTTCCCTTCCTTCTAAGGATCAAGTCGAAATTTGGTGAGGGGCAGCTCAGGATAGAATTTAAAAATGGGAGATCTGAGGAAGGCATACTGAGGTGATTAGTTGAGGGAATTTGAGGAGGTGAACCTACTAGAAGACACAGATGAAATGCTCAGTGGAGGTGACCAGGTGGGAGGGTGGTATTGACGATGGAAGAATTGTTGCCACAGGCGAATGGAAATTATTGAACGTGATAGAACTTTCGGGGCGTCGTTGATTGACATCACAATTAAAGATCTTCACCCAGTTGTTTCTAGCTGGTTCTAGCAAGGCTTTTGATTTAAAGTCTACCTGTTCCTCCTTCCCCCATCACCCACCCCACCACCCAACCCCGTCATTAACTTTTGTTTATTAATGTTCTAGAAATATCTCTTGAGTTTCACCTTTTCTGGCCCCATGTCTTCTAACTAATCCTTCTCAGTGGCTCCCTTAGCTCCAGTCTTTCCCATTGCCGCCAGACCTTGCAAACCTGATCATCACAGATTGCTCTCCAATGTCTTATAAAAAAAATAAATAAATAAGATCTGAGTCTCCAATGTTACCTTCAACCTGATTTTTAAATAGACCACATGCAGGGGCGCCTGGGTGGCTCTGTCAGTTAAGTGTCCCACTCTGGCTCAGGTCATGATCTTATGGTTGGTGGGTTCGAGCCCTGCGTCAGGCTCTGTGCTGACAGCTTGGAGCCTGGAGCCTGCTTCAGGTTCTGTGTCTCATTCTCTCTTGGCTCCTTCCCTGCTTGAGCTCTGTCTCTCAAAAATAAATAAATGTAAAAAAAAATTTAATCGACCACATGTTGTAACAGATGCAGTTTCTAATAGAGAAGAAACAATTTGACTTTTCCAAAAATGCCAATCATGAGTCTTAAGGGTCACAAGAGGTCATTCCCAGGAAAAAACCAGCCATGAAGTACCAGCCATGATCTGAGCCCTCCTATTAGAAACATGGTGTGGTCTAGCTGGTGGCTCCATTTATATACCATATGGCTTATAATGTATTTATTTTACTCATAATTTACTTACTTATAGGTAGGCCTACCTTCCTTATTGTCAGATTCATAGAAAACTTCTGTGTACACAAGCCCCTAGGGCTTGGATATTTGTGTTATTTGTAGTTTAATATATAAGCCTGGATTGAAACCACCTTATTACACCTTTGCTCTTCCATGTAATTATGCCCTTGGGCCAGACTGCCTTCCAGAAACCTTATGCCAGGTCGCAAGGCTCCCAAAAGTACCCGAGTGTCGGCTTCAGCCCATCCCTGTTGGCCTTTTCCATTTTTGCCATTTTTGTTCACTGGGAGCAATGTCTCCTTGGTGATTATTTGTACATTTTCATTTAACGATCGCTAGTGAGAGTTGAAAGCTATGTGCTTATTGGCAATTTATATTTTTTCTGCATTACTTCTCTGAGGCATTTGTGTATTATTAGAGTCCTCTTTTTTTTTTAATTCATTTTTGAGAGACGGAGAGAGACAGTGCAAGCAGGGGAGGGTCAGAAAGAGAGGGAGACACAGAATCTGAAGCATAGAGTCCTCTTTTTTTAGTGATGGAGAGCTTTTGTGCAGTAGGGATATAAATATCTGGTTGTATACGTTGCAGCTGTTTTTTGCATTTGTTATTTGTATTTTAGCCTCTTATTTTGCTGTTGTTGTTATTCTGATCCAGGCATCCGTTGTTCCATGACCGACCACTGCCGCATCCAAGTCACAGTACACAAACCACAACCCAGCCGTGGAACAATCTGAGGTTAACAGTACATTGAAGGTTTTTACATTTGAAAAGAAAAATTAAAATAAAACCAAAGAGCCCCCAAACCCAAACTCCCAACCAAGATGAGTAGTGTAGCAATTTTTAAGCATCTTCTGATTCTGATGCGTACTCAGTGCAACTCCAGTGTCAAAACCCAGTGAAGTCCTAAACTAGAAAGATTGCTTTAGTGAAAAATTGTTTTTAATTTTTTTAATGTTTATTCATTTTTGAGAGACAGAGAGAGAGCTTGAGCGAGAGAAGGGCAGACGAGGAGGGGCAGAGAGAGAGAAGGAGACACAGGATCTGAAGCAGGCTCCAGGCTCTGAGCTGTCAGCACAGAGCCCAATGCGGGGCTCGAACCCATGAACTGTGAGATCATGACCTAAGCCGAAGTCAGATGCTTAACCAACTGAATGACCCAAGCACCCCAGTTTAGTGAAATTTTAATTACATAAATTCTTCAAAGCATAAATTTGTAATTTTTTGCCTTGGAAATGTTATAAAATTTTTAATAGCAAAATACAGGAATAAAAACATATTAACAAAATGTATTCAGTTCTTTACTTTACAAATAAAGGATTTGCAGTTTGTTGTAGCCTAACATTTTGATTGTCTGGTTGGTCTAACACAGAGCGTAGCCGACTTTCCTTCTGTAAAGTTCTCCTTCTAGGCCTTTGTAAAGTACTGTACATATTTGCAATTATATTGTGCATAGATTCTTAATGGGTAGTTTTCTTTTGGGTTTTAGACTTTCTAAACAAAGGTTTCTGAGAGAAGTAAGCCAATGCTCTAATGCTGTAGGTATCAGTTGTATGTAATGTCTGTTTTCAGTAATAGTACCGATTATGTAGAATTGGTAGAATTGAGAAAGTATTCACCCAATTCATTCTCTGTATTATGTGGTTTGGATGAGGAACCCCAAGTGAGACATCTCCCCTTGTTTTTACTGGCTTCACACATTTCCTCCACTATATGAAGTCAAAATATTACCCCCTGGGACGCCTGGGTTGCATAGTGGGTTGGGCATCTGACTTCGGATCAGGTCATGATCTTGCAGTTTGAGAGTTCAAGCCCCATGTTGGGCTCTGTGCTGACAGCTCAGAGCCTGGAGCCTGCTTTGGATTCTGTATCTCCCTTTCTCTCTGCCCCTCCCCTGCTCATGCTTTCTCAAAATAAACATTTAAAAATTTTTCTAAAGTATTACACGCTGAATCATCTGAAATTTATTTTAGGATGCGCGGTCATGCAAAATAGCCATGTAACTTCCTCTCGACCAGCAGCTAGTCTTACCAATATAATTATCCAATAGCCTAACATTGATTTGTAAGTTCTATTTTCTCAAACACGAAGTTCTTATATATGCACAGGACAGTTGTAGACACCGAATTCCCTTCCATCAATTAGTTTGTCTGTTCTGGAATCCCTATCATAGGGTTTTAATTACCATAAATTTAAGAATTATTGACATCTTTAAAATGTTAAATTGTTTTATCCAAACACAGATGTGTCCTGTCATTTTTTCCAGACTTATGTCCCTCATTTCCAGCTTTATAATTTAAAAAAAAAATGATTCCGTTACAACAAAACAACATGTAATATATATAAAACAAACCTTGGGGCACCTGGGTGGGTCAGTCAATTAAGCGTCCCACTTCCGCTCAGGTCATGATCTCACAGTTTGTGAGTTCAAGCCCCATGTTGGGTTCTGTGCTAACAGCCCAGACCCTGGAGCCTGCTTCAGATTCTGTCTCCCTCTCTCTCTGCCCCTCCCCTGCTCGCACTTTGTCTCTCTCTCTCTCTCTCTCTCATTCAAAAATGAATAAGCATTAAAACAAATAAATAAGCAAATCTTTTTTAAAATTTCTTTTAATGTTTATTTTTGAGAGAGAGAGACAGACAGAGCAGGAGAGGGAGGAAGAGCAGACAGAGAGGTAGACACAGAATCTGAAGCAGCTCCAGGCTCTGAGCTGTCAGCATAGAGCCTGACACGGGGCTGGAGCTCATGAACAGAGAGATCATGATCTGAGCAAAAGTTGGCCACTTAACCAACTGAGTCACTCAGGCGCCCCAATAAAACAAATCTTAATGGAAGTTTTATAAATGACAAAAGTAATATATATTCTTTGTGACAAGTCTACTCAAAATATTATATATATAATATATATGATTGTATATTTATATGTATATTAACCTGGATTAACTACAAAAGCCTATGTTGATTAAAAAAACCCTTTTTATTCCCAGAAAAATACCTCAATATATCATACCATTTATATAAAGTTTCAACTGTGCAAAATAATTTTAAAAGTGATAAAAATGTAAATACATTAATTTTTTTACATTTATTTAGTTTTGAGAGACGAGTGAGACAGATTGCCAGAGGCACAGAACGAGACACAGAATCTGAAGCAGGTTCTAGGTTCTGAGCAAGTGTGGATCCCACAACCATGAGATCATGACCTGAGCCGAAGCAGATGTTCAACTGACTGAACCACCCAGAAGCCCCAAAAATGCATGATTAGAATGCATATATATTAAGTAAAAATTGGAAACATGCAGTTTCTGGAGGGTGTTTGCACCCTACAGGCCCCTTCTCTCTGCTGCCTGGGGGCCCTGGTGCCTCCAGGGTCTGAGAATGAACTCCCCGGATGCAGCCTCCCTGCATCCTGACAGGTTTTCTGGTAAAGCCCGGGTGGAAAGGCAGGGCGAACCTCGATTCTTCTGGTGTCCCTGCCCTCCCTTCTCGGAGAAGAGACACTCAAAGTTAAAACTGGCAGAAGGTTGGAATCTGCCCTGATCACGATGAAAGAGAGAGAGAGGGAGAAAGGAAGGAAGGAAGGAAGGAAGGAAGGAAGGAAGGAAGGAAGGAAGGAAGGAAGGAAGAATGAAAGAAAGAAAGAGAGAAAGAGAGAGAGAGAGAGAGAGAGAGAAAGAGAGAGAGAGAGAGAGAGAGAGAGAAAGAGAAAGAAAGAAAGAAAGAAAGAAAGAAAGAAAGAAAGAAAGAAAGAAAGAAAGAAAGAAAGAAAGAGAAAGAAAGAAAGAAAGAAAGAAAAAAAGAAACGGGGCGCCTGGCTGGCTCAGTCGGAAGACCATGGACTCCATCTCTGGGTCTTGAGTTCCAGCCCCAGGTTGAGCGTAATGATGACTGGCTGGCTGGATTAACTTTGAAACAGAAACAGGAAAAAAAAATTTTTCTTCAAGCCGCAACATCCCTTTCCTTCTCCCCGCCAACCAAAGGGGAAATGAAGCCACGGAAGGAAGAAAAAGGTCAGGAATTCCTCTTTGCCTTGGGAAATCGGAATACCCGTTTTTTCAGGAAGACTTTTTTTCCCAGCAGGATGCAAATCCGAGTTCAGAAACGGAAGGACTTGTAGCACGAAGAGGGCGTGCAGGGAGGGAGTGGAGGGCAGGAGCAGTGGCCTGGCGGGGCTCGCGGCTCCCGGGGATGGGGTGATTCAGGGTGCCCCGGCGCCCTACGGAAGACCCTGGGGCTGGAGCGCAGAGTCGTCGGCTCGGACAGGGAGGCGCGGTCCCGGAGACCTTGGCGGTCGGGCCCCGGAGCGCGGGGAGGGCGCCTGCGGCCCAAGAGGAGCTCTGTTCCTGCAGCGGGTGCATTTCTTCCAAACCCAGGAGGCGATGGATCGCAATTTAACCACCAAGCCTAAGGAAAGTTGAGGCTTTTTTTTGTTTTGTTTTGCTAGTTAAGATACAGTGCAATATTGTTTTCAGAAAGCAGAGATTTTAAAACCTTGAACTGTAAGAAACCTCAATTGCCAGGAACATTCCATTGCCACGAGCCCGCAGGACCCCTGGTGGGGGCCGCTTCATGCTCCACCAGCCTCACCCTCCCAGGTGCTCGAGGGCAGTGCCAGTGCAAACCGCACCTGGCCGCCCTGCAGGATGCAAAGGGCCCGGCGTGTTTGCGGGACCCGCTCTCCAAGCTCGGTCACCGCAACCCGGGAGCGCGCGGCGCACGACATCAAGGCTTAAGACTTTCCTTCCATGTGCATTCGGCTCCCGAGATTGTCAAGAGGACAAGTGAAGACCCAGCCCAATGCTCGCCTGGCATCCTTACCCAGCCCCTACTTCCTCCTGCACCACGAAAGACCTCTCCACTTCCAGGCCTTGCTCAGACTGCACGTCACCCACGCAAACAGCGCCCCCATTTGGCTCCCGGGAGACAAGGCTCAGCCTGCCTTTGGGAGAATGGAACCAATGAATAAATCGAATAAATCGTACAGACCTTGTAAATGGGGTCAGTGCCATTGGGGTTAGGGAACCAAAAGTAAGGGACCTGGATATGAGTCCTAGTTGGGAAAGGGGGGCAAAACTGGGACCCCTGAGAACTTCTCACCAAGTGGAGAAGGACCAGAGATGGTCCCCAAAGTGCTGGGCCCAGAGCAGGGCCCAGAGGCCAGGCTCTAAGACTGTACCGGCTGCTTTTCCCCACAGGGGCTCATCCTTACCAGACCTCCAACTAGTTCCCACATTTTCCCAGGATCCCTGGGATTAAAACACCCACTCTCTCTTTTTCACCCTAGATGCAAAAGGTGAACCCAAAGTCCCAGGAGCAAGAGGGGCCCCCGAGAACTTGCCCCTTTTGAACTGGGGTAATTAGCTTCAGATTTTTCCAAGTTCCTGCTCCACTGAGGTCCCTCCATTCCCTTCAGCCTGCCCCTGAGATTCACTACCTTAACACTCAGCATCTAAAGGCCTGTGGGGTCCTTTACTGCTCTCCTGGCACCCAGCTAAGAAATCCAGAGTGGAATAAGTGTAGGAGTCAGCCCATAGGGTGACTCGTTGAGGGTGTGCGTGTGTGTGCGCGCGTGTTTGGGGGCTTCAGTGTCTGCACAGGCCCAGGAAGCCACACGGTCAAAGGCTCTGGGGCTTGGAGTACTCAGACACTACCCTTATCAATTTATTTGCAGGACTCCTGGGTCCATCTGAGCCCTGCTGTCCCTCTACCAGCAAATGGGACAGGGAACGTTGGAGCAGGACATCCCAACTAGCAGCTAGAACACCGCTGGGAGATTCTGGCATTTTCTAGGAAGAGTTGGGCCCATGTGCCCCAGGGTTAGGGGAATGGGCACCACTCAAGAACTAGGGCCTAAGCCTGGCCATGGAGGGGGGTGGGGGCACATGGGTGTAGATAGCTGCCTCTCCACCATATAGGCTCTCCAGTCACAGGGACAAGAACCCCAAGGCCAAGGAAGTCAGGTCCTCTTGCCCATGTCGAAAAGATAGAACCAACCAAGCCACCTGCCTTAGCAGCAGTGGGGAAGAGCCAGCTGCTCAGTCCCTACCACCCGCACTGCCACCCCCCCTCCACTGTTATAAGCACTAATGCTTTTTTATTTGACTCCTCAGATCTGGAAGCTAGAACTCTGATTCTGTGGAAACATCTGTGGGGCATCTACCTTAGTGCCGAGATGGGAGTCAGATGCAGAAGTTTTGTTTTGAATCCAAGAAATTCCTGCTAGACACTGGGACATACCAGGAGGAGAGGACCATGTGAACCTAGCCTCTGACAGACAGGGGGAAAAGAAGGCATCAAGAGGGGACTCCCCCTGCTCCCCTCCCCCCCCCCACCATTCCCCTGACTTCAGAGACCTTGTCCCCACTCTGCTGAGCTCCTCATGTGAATGTACCTGCAGAGGCTGCCTTGGGCATATGTGGGAGGGCTGAGGAGGGGGAGGAATGTGAGGGTCATGGCAGCCCCGGTTTGAGACGGGCATCCCCAGAAGCCCTTGTCCAGGGCTCTTGGAACCCAGCCTCTCTGGACACAGAACCTTTGGGTGTACACTGGCCTCCAGGAGGGAAATTCACGTGCTGACCTCTTGTGGCGGTGACTCTGAAGATCTAATCTTCCTCACTTTCCTGGGCATCCTCCTGGCTGAGCTAGGTGCCCCCATCCCAGCTCCACAGTCCCAGCTCAGGGAGGGGGAGGGGACTGGACTTGCGAGGAAATTCTCCCTCCATCCCCACCCCACAGCAATGCCTGGCTGCCCTGGTCCCGGGCAGGCAGCGCCCCAGGAGCCTTAGGCAGTCCCTTCAATTCACCGAGCCCTGAGTCTGCGCTGGGGTCTCCCGGGCTGCTGCGTCCTCAGAGGTCATGTGTCCTGGAGTACAGGATGTCTTGAGAAGTATAGACAGCGATGCCAAGAAAAGAGAAAAATAGTCCTTAGGGAATGATTGGGCCTGGGGCATCTGGTGCGGCAGGAGGAGGAAAGGAATGCCTCTACTCCCTCTGGAGTGCCTCGGGTGGGGAGGGGCGAGGTTCTTGGCCTCACTCAGGTTGCCCCCCTCCTGTTCCTAGAGGGCTGCCTTTGGAGAAAGGCGTCTACTTCGTGTGCTTGGATCTCAGAAACCTGCCCAGCTTCTGGCAGGGAGGTGTGGGGGCACTGAAGCCCACCTGAGTTGTCCAGTCCTTTACTTGCCCAGGTGGGGCAGGTCACATGAAAGTTGAGGTGGGTCACCTGCCTAGATTTCAGTCCCCTTTCCTCCTCCTTTCTAAGGGGCTGTCCTTCTTGGAGGCTTTGAGTATTGGTCACTGCTTGGCATCCTCAGTGTTCGTCACCACGGCCAGGCCACAGCTCCTGAGGGGGACACTGTGTGACTGTTCGTTGCTGCCTAGTACCCAGTGGGGTGTGGTAAAGACCAGCCTATAGGTTGAAGCCTTACCTCACCCTTCTCCCCGGAATTGTATGGGGCTGCTTCCTGGACCTCGAGATGGTGTGGAAAAGCTCCAAGCAGGAGGGGAGAGGCTAAGTATGAGGATTCCCAACACCTGTCAACTCCTGGTGTAGCCCTGGGGCCACACCAGGGTCCTAGAGAGAGAGAGACGGAGCACAAGCAGGGGAGGGGCAGAGAGAGGGAGACACAGAATCCAAAGCAGGCTCCAGGCTCTGAGCTGTCAGCAGAGAACCCGATGTGGGGCTTGAACTCACAAACCATGAGATCATGACCTGAGCAGAACTCTGATACTTAACCAACTGAGCCACCCAGACGCCCAGGGAAATGCAAATTAAAACAACAGTGAAGAAGATGGCGGAGAAGTAAGGAGCCCCATTACCTCTGTCCACCCACAATTGTCAAACTGAGAAGAATTAAAAAGCCACAGCTCTCTGACCTCCAAGAACGGAGGTGTGCGAACAGACCCCTTATTGACAGCAGTCTCACGGTTGCCTGAGTGAGTGCGAACGGGGACCGGAGACTTTAGGGGAGGGAGCCCTGGTGCGTGCGCCCTGAGGCCTGGCGCTGGGCCCGCTGAAACCCGTGTGTCCCCAGGCGCACCGCTCCTAGCCGGGCGGGGCGGCCGAGAGACTGGAGGCGCACAGATCCCCCGACAGCCGCTCATGCGGGGCGCCGGGTATTCAGGGGCGCAGGGACCTTCACAGCCACGCGCGGTACCGCTGGGCAAGGCAGGAGAGAGACCGGGGAAGAGAAGTAGAAACTGAATCACTCACAGCGCAATCCCTGCAGAGGAAAGATTCAGCCCGGGACTGAGGGCCGCTGAGCCCTGAGGGAGATATCTGCCCCTTCAGCGGGGGCGTGCAGTCGGACCAGGCAGCTCACCGACCCCAGGTGGAGACAGGGGAGAACTCTGACTTCACAAACCCCCTATCCGCCCCGACCAGAAAGCTGCCCATCTGCAGGCGATTTTAACTGTGGTGGCAATATTGCGTGTGCGGGCGAGGACTTAGAAACCGGGCAGAACTTAGCAAACAGAAACAATTAGATCCGCCCGAGGCACAAGAAGGCTGGACTCCAGAGAGTGGCTGGAACGCATGGTCTGAGGTGAACTTGGGGGTGCCCATCGCCATTCTTCTCCTCGCATCCACCAAGGCGGGGCCTCAGAGAGCAGCCCTTGGGACCCGACCCACCTACACCAAGCCACGCCCATCTGCGCTGGAGAGCTGCTGTGCTTTTGCTTATTACTGTTAAGTGGTTTTTTTCCTTAATATTTTTAATTTTTAATTGTCCCCTGTCTTCTCTTTACTATCTTCCTATTTCCTTCCTTTCTCCCTTTCCCGCTGGAATCTGGGAAAGACCAACAGTTAGGCACTGCTGTGCTTAGATCAACTCTTACCATCCAGATAGTTTTCCTTTATTCCATCCTTATCTCCCCCAACCCCCACTGCAGGTTTTAAGCTCTCAGACTGTCCTTTATCTCTGACTGTCGCTGTCCCCCCCACTCCCCACCTGCTTTTTTTTCTTTCCCCTTTTGTTTTTTCCTCTTTTTTTTCCTCCTCTCTTTTCTTTCCCCCTTAGATTTGCTTCTTTATCAGTACATTTGTGTGCTTGTGTTCTCTCTGTGTTTGTCTGTCTGTTTTCCTTTTCAGGGCTACCTCAAGAAACAATCCAAAGCACACATAGTGGAAAACACCAAATATCGCTGAGTAGGGAAATAAATTAATCAGAGGTATGACAAGAGAAACTGAGAGACATCATTAAAAAAAAAAAATCTCCTGAAACGACAGACCCTAGACACCCCAAGAGCCTCCTTCTATAGAGGAATACTAATAATCGCACGGTGCAGAACGAGCTTTTACAACTGACAAGAGACAGAACGCTAGCCAAAATGACGAAACGAAAGGATTCTTCTCCAAAGAAACTCCAGGAAGAAATCACAGCTACAGAACTGCTCAAAACAGACATAAGCAGCATAACTCAACCCGAATTTAGAACGATTGTCATAAAATTAATTGCTGGGCTTGAAAAAAAACATGGAAGCTATCAGAGAAGATATTGATACAAAGACTAGGAACCTTCAAAATAGCTGTGACCAGTTAGAAAAGGCTCTAAATGAGATGAATAATAAGTTGGAGGCTGCCAATGCACGTATTGAAGAAGCAGAGAGGAGAATAAGTGAATTAGAGGACACAGTTATAGCAAAAGAGGAGGCCGAGGTAAAGAGAGAGAAAACGATTCAGGAGCACGAAAGGAGAATCAGAGACCTGAGTGATACAATCAAACGGAACAATGTGCGTATCATAGGAGTTCCTGAAGAGGAAGACAAAGACAGAGTGCTTGAAGGCGTGCTAGACCAAATTATACACGAAAATTTCCCCAATCTGGGGAAAGAGAAAGACATTGAAATTCAGGAGACATACCGAACTCCCCTAAGACGTAACGTAAACCG
>PJEM01017607.1:0-21458 GCA_004023845.1 Helogale parvula
TTTTTTTGTGAGAGAGAGACACACAGAGTGTGAGCAGGGAAGGGCCTGAGAGAGAGGGAGACATCGAATCAGAAACAGGCTCCAGACTCTGAGCTGTCAGCACAGAGCCCAATGCGGGACTTGAACCCACGAGCCTTGAGATCATGACCTGAAGTCAGTGGCTTAACCCACTGAGCCACCCAAGCGCCCTTGTTTATTGAGTTTTGAGTGAGAGACAGAAAGGCAGAGCACAAGCAGGGGAGGGGCAGCAAGAAGGCGACACAGAATCCGAAGCAGGCTCCAGGCTCCGAGCTGTCAGCGCAGAGCCCGACGCGGGGATTGAACTTATGAGCTGTGAGATCAGGACCTGAACGGAAGTCAAATGCTTAACCGACTGAGCCACCCAATATATGGGATGAGGTATAGATTGAGGTTCTTTGCCCTTGGATGTCCAATTCCAGCTTCTTTCTTTCATTGGAAATGTATTGATTTCTTTCTTTCTTCCTCTCTTGTGTCTTTCTCAAGAACTAAAGCATCCATAGCTCAAGACCTACAAAGGGCTTGCACCGAGAGATCTTTCCTCCTGTGCTCACCAGGAGCCCCTGTGTATCTTCTAGAAAGGGCGCTCAGAAGCAGAAATGTACATAAATATATTTTCACGTTTCCCCACCAAAGTTAGCCCACTACCCACACCATTCTGCATCGTGGTCTTGTTTATATTTTTGCTGTCTGGGGCGCCTGGGTGGCTCCGTCAGTGGGGCATCCAACTTTGGCTCAGGTCATGATCTCGAGGTTTCTGCGTTCCAGCCCCCTGTCGGGCTCTGTGCTGACAGCTCAGAGCCTGGAGCCTGGCTTTGGATTATGCGTCTCCTCCTCTCTCTCTGCCCCTCCCCCACTCACGCTGTCTCTGTCTCTCTCGAAATAAATAAACATAAAAAATTTTTTCAAATTTATTTTTGCTTTCTTTTCCCTTGTATTTTGATATTCTTCCATCTGAAACTGCAAAGAGCTCCTTGCTTGTTAACGGTTCCGCAGGGTAACATTGGACGTGTAGGAATTCTTGTTCAAACAATCCCTTACGGAGTGGTGTTTGCTAGTTCTCAACCCTTTGCCTTTGTACACAAGGTAAACTTTGTACACAATGATATTTATTTTGAGAGAGAGAGAGAGAGCAGGGGAGGGGCAGAGGGAGAAGGGGAGAGAGAGCCCAGAGCAGGGTCTATACTGTCAGTGCGGAACCTGACTGGGGTCTCGAACTCACCCACCGAGAGATCATGTCCTGAGCCAGATCAAGACTCGGACGCTTAACCGACTGAGCCCCTCCAGGCGCCGCTGAACTGTAACCTTTAAAATGGTTACATTGGTAAGTTTTATGTGCCGTATTTTGTACCAAAAAATAATTCACTAACAAGTGACAGAGAACTAAACTCCCAGGGGGTGAAGAGAGCCCCCGTGGGTACAGGAAGAGCCCACACAGGGGTCAGCCACCGCCCCCTGGGCTGGAGCAGGGCACCCAAGGAAATGTGCTGGGGGTGAGGGTGGGGGAGAAAGGGTCCCTGGGGGACCGCGCCAGCCGTGGTCCAACCCGAAAGCCCGCAGGGCGGAGCCCAGGGGACCCAGGACCAGAGCCCGCGGGGTCCCTCTGGCGCCCTCTACTGGCCGAGTCTACCAAGCCGCCGGAGGAGAACTGTGGGTCCCCCTCCAATATCCCCAAACAGGGCGACGAAGCACGATTTGGGGGGAGAGGCAATACACTGAGAACCGGGGCAGGATTATTGTTGGAATCCAGGGGAATGTCGGGGCGCCGGGCTGGCTCGGTCGGTGGAGAATGCGATTCTTTGATCCAGGGCTCGTGGGTTCAAGCCCCACGTTGGTCACAGAGCCCACTTTAAAAAAACAAAAAAACAGAGGCGCCTGGGTGGCTCAGTCGGTTGAGCGTCCGACTCTGCTCAGGTCATGATCTCAGGGTTCGGGGGTTTGAGCCCTGCGTCGGGCTCTGTGCTGACAGTTCAGAGCCTGGAGCCTGTCTTCAGATCTTGTGATTCCTCCTCTCTCTGACCCTCTCCTGCTCACGCTGTCTCTCTTTGTCTCTCAAAAATAAATAAAAATATTAAGAAAATTAAAACAAAAACAAAAAAACAGAGAACCCAGGGCAACAGAATGCTAATGACAGGTGGCTGTGGTTATAATGATCATGATTACTATTATTTCTCATCTGACTTGCCTATATCCTCCGTGAACTAGGTCATTGATGAGATCCCTTCCTGTGACATAACATCTGGGTGTCCCCACAGAGATCAAGGGGTCGCCCCCAGGCCGAGGTAGTGAAGAGAGCTGAGATTTTAAGTCTAGATGCCTGGATTGCCTTGCAGGTGTCTCTGTCTGTTAGCACAACGCTTCTGTCCTAATACGTGAGCGCTGGAAGCTCAGAAACGAAGCCTACTAGAAGCTTCTCTGTCATTTCTTTAAACTCCAGTTGGCGGAGGGATGCAGAGAAGCTGGGGCAATCTAGGCTGTCTCGGGCATTCTAGCTCCTTCCATCTCCTGGCCCGCCATCCCTGGGAGCCCCAGTTTCCACTGGCGTCCCCGCATCCAGCCAGCAGAGAGGGAAGGAGGTGGGGGGACGTAGGAGGCGTTTATGGGCCAGCCCTGGAAATGGCTGCACATCGCTGCCACCTGCACTCACTTGGCCGGAACTCCATCACGTGGCCCCACGTGTAGCAGGGAGGCCAGAAGAACGCGGTCCCCTCGTCTCCCCGGAAGGGAAAGGAAATGGGGTCGGAGGACAGCTCGCTGGGCCCTGCCACGCGCCACTTCCTCACCGCGCCACCTTGGCCCCAGTGACTTGTCTCCGTGAGCCTTGGGTTCCTGCTCTGAAAATAATGACCAGGAGCCCTCGCGCCACCGCCGAGGCCTGATGAGGAATCTGAGGCCCCACGCATAGCAGATGGTGTGATCAGCCCAACAGGACGCACCCGACTCTGCTTCTCTCTCCTCTCCCCGCCCCCCTTCCCCGCCTTGGCCTGATGTGCCCAATTTCTCCCGACAGGCACCAACTGGATGATTGAGATCCTCAGCTTGATCCTGAAGGACGGGGACCCATCCTGGATCCGCTCGGTGCCCATCTGGAAGAGGGCGCCCTGGTGCGAGATCATCCTGGGCGCCTTCAGCCTCTCGGACCAGCCCAGACCCCGCCTCCTGAGTTCTCACCTCCCGATCCAGCTCTTTACCAAAGCCTTCTTCAGCTCCAAGGCCAAGGTGCAAGAGGAGGGAGGGGTGGCGGGGTGGGGGAGCACGTAACTAACTGATGAATTCACGGACGTATGGAGCACCTACTATGTGCCGGCCCCGGTCTAGAACCGCAGTAAATAAGCACACAGCAATGCCTGCCCTGTAAGCCCACGTCCTAAAGGGTGACAGAATAGCAGAGAAAAATCTTTTAATCTGCAAAGGTGATACATTCACATCGGAAAGGAGCGCAGGGTTGGGGCGTCTGGGGGCAGAACATTCTGGGCTCAAGGAAGAGCAGGTGCAAAGGTCCTGGGGGTGGGGGTGGGAGTGGGGGGTGCCTGAGGACCAGCAAGGAAGCCTGTGCGGCCAGAGTCAATTGAGGGAAGGGGAGAGGAGTGGAGGTGAGGCCAGGGAGGGACCAGGCTCCAAACTGCAAGGCTTGGGAGCAGAGAAACCCAAGTTGCCTTAGGGTTTCGCGTGCGCCCTCTGGAGGCGAGATAGGGGAACAGCCCGCAGGGGCAGGCGAGGAGGGTAGAGTCCAGGTGGGAGGCAAAAGGGGACCCCACCAGGGTGGTGGCCCGTGGAGGCGAAGAGAAAAGGCCGAGTTTGGGGTGTATTTTGAAGGTGGAAACAGCAGTAGGATTTGCTGACAGATGGGGCGTGGGTGGGAAACAGATGAGTCAAGGGTGACTCCAGGGTGTTTGGTTTAAGCAGCTGGGAAGCTGAGGCTGGCGTCTCTGGAGATGGGGAGGTCGGGAGAGACGCTGGGGGGAAGGCGGGAGCCCTCTCGGGGCCAGGGACGTCCAGGCGGAGGCTGCCAGTGGGAGTGAGGTAACCGACCCGGGGTTCGATAGGACACACCTGCTCTGGACACGCGTCTCTGTAATTTGCTGGTCGGTGCAGAGGTGGATGGAGTCGTGAAAGGCAGGAGGCTGGGCGCATCACCAAGGAAGTGAGTGTAGACAGAGCAGGGATGGCGGCTGGGGTCTAGGAAGCCCCCAGGACCCCCCGATGGGCTCACAGATTTGTCGCAAGGTTGCCCAGATCTCGGCCACGCTGTTACCGCCACGGTGGCAGGTGGTCCCAGCGAAATGACAGAACTAACGTCGGTGGAGGAAAGAGGCGTGTGGGGTAGAGTTCCGTTGTCTGTCCCAGAGCAGAGCTGCCTGAAGAGCGCCTGACGCTCCCGACAGTGACACGTGATCACACGGAGCAGCGGCTCCCGCCTGGAAGGCTCACCCAAAGCCTTGGCACCGGGCTGTTCGTTGGAGGTTGGCCGCGTAGACACTGCGGACCACCAGGGTGGCTGACCGTGGCCTTGGGACCGTTGCCAGGAAAAGACACATCTGATGGGGCTGACGTGGGCTTGGCTGGGGAATATGAGGCTGGTAATCAGATAGGAGCCAGGGACTCGGAGCCTTGAATGCCAGGCTCAAGGGCAGGGGCTCTTTTCTGGGGGCGCTGGAGAGTCGGGGAGAGAAGGGTCCCTCTGGGGGAGGAAGGATCCTCTGGGGCCCTGTGGAGGTTGGGAGGCCTGGGAGGAGGCAGAGGGGAGGGGCTAGGCAGGAAAGGATGAGGCCAGGGGCCTTCGCTACGGGAATAGGAAGGAAGGTCAGTGCCTGTCACCTTGATCCCCCCCATCCTGAGCCCCCATGTCTTCCTCCTCCAGTTTGTATTTATTGTTTGTTTGTTTGTTTAGAGAGGGGTGGGGAGGGGCAGAGAGAGAGGGACGGAGAGAATCCCAAGCAGGCTCCACGCTGAGAGCACAGAGCCCACTGTGGGGCTTGAACTCACGAACCGTGAGATGGCGAGCTGAGCTGAAATCAAGAGTTGGAGGCCCAAGCGACTGAGCCACCCAGGCGCGCACCCCCAACCTCCAGCCTTTATTCCCTTGAAGCCAAACTGTCACTCTGCCTGGTCCAGGAACGGTCCCTCTGTCCTGGAATGTGGCTGCAGGGAGCTCGGCCCGTCCTCTGCGATGGGATGAACTGATCCAAGCCGCGGTTAGCGGGAAGTCCCCCGAGAAGTCTACCCTGAGTCCTTCCTGCTGCAGGATCAGAACCGAGAAGGCTTGGGGGCATGCAGGCTTTGGGGAGGGGTCCTGCCCGTGTTTGACCTCTCTCCCTTCTCCCCGACACCCACACACAGGCGATCTATGTGGGCCGGAACCCCCGGGACGTGGTGGTGTCTCTCTATCATTACTCCAAGATTGCCAAGCAGTTGAAGGACCCCGGCACGCCTGACCAGTTCCTGCAGAACTTTCTCGAAGGCGAAGGTGAGAACTGGGGCAAAGTGGGGGGGGCGCCCCTCTTGGACCCAGACAGGAAGGGGGCAGAGGAGGGGTAAGGAGGATAGAGACAGACAGAGATAAAGGGCTATATTAACAGTGAAGAAGACCAGTGAGCCAGAGACAGAGAGCAGGAAATAGAAACAGATGCAGAGATACAGAGAAAAGGAGAAACGGAAAGAGACAGGAATGCAGGAAAGGGGCGGAACCAGAGAGAGGTGGGGAGGCAGGGGTCCTCTCTCGGGGCGCCAGATGTGGGGGGCTTGGGGGAGGCCCGCAGCTCTGAGGGGCACCGCCTGGGGCCACGTGGGGCCAGTGAGCCCACCCCCGCCCCAGCAGGGCGTGGCCCTGCTGCCTGACCCTCCTCCCCCTGCCCCTCCCCCGCAGTGCAGTTTGGCTCCTGGTTCGACCACATTAAGGGCTGGATTCGGATGAAGGGCAAAGAGAATTTTCTGTTCATCACCTACGAGGAGCTGCAACAGGTGATGCCCCGCCCCGCCCCCACCCCGCGCCTCCCTGCCCCTCCCCTCCTCACGCCCCCCTCCCTTTCCCCCACCCCAGGCCTCCCCTGCTGCCCGACATACCAGGTTTTGATAGCACAGCAGTGGACAGAGCAGAGTCCTGAGCCGGCGAGCAGGAGAGGGGCCGAGGGCAAATAATAAAACAGATGGCAGTTGGGACGCAGAGAGAAAAGGCAAGCAGGAAAGGAAGATAAGGAATGTGGGGGGGGGCACAATTTTAAATAGGGTGACTGGGGGGGCCGCCAGGAGAAGATAACACTGAAGCAAAGATCTGAAGGAGAAGGACCCATGGAGAGAGCTGAGGGGGAGGGGAACCCGGAACCGCCAGTGCAAAGGCCCTGAGGTGAGAGCACGCTTGATGTGTTTTCAAGAGCAGCAAAGAAGGGTGTGGCCAGAGCCAGCTGGGGAGGGGGGCGGTGGGAGGCACAGCGAGGATGTTGGCTTTTCTCTGAGTAGGTGGACACCAGGGGCCAGCCGTGAGCAGACGAAGTGATAGGAAAGGTGAGGTTGTGTGGGACCGTGGCAAATGGGTCATGAGCTCCAATGATGGTCGTGAGCTGAAAGGCAGAGGGGAGCAGCGGAAGGAAATAGCCTTTGGAGTTAAACGAGGATCCTGTGTGGACCCCATCAAAGGTCCGTGGAGCAGGCACCTGGGAGAGGGGTGCCCTCTGGCTGGGGCAATCAGGGAGAGCCCCCTGGAAGAAGCGTCGTGCAGAACGTCCACAGCTTTGCCCAGCTGCGAGGAGGAGGCTGGGCCTCTAGGGAACAGCCCACAGCAAAGGTGCCCAGCCATTCCAGGTTCTTAACAAAGATGCTTCCAGAAGCCGGGCACCTGAGAGGCTCCCCTTGCACGCCTCTCCCCCAAGCTCCCCAGACATGTTTCCTTCTTGTATGTACATTTCATGCATTTATTTTATTTTGGGGCGAGGGGGAGACAGCGTGAGCAGAGGAGGGACAGAGAGAGAGGGACACACAGAATCTGAAGCAGCTCCAGGCCCCGAGCTGCCAGCACAGAGCCCGACGTGGGGCTCGAACCCACGAACCGTGAGATCGTGACCTGAGCCGAAGTTGGAGGCCTAACCGACTGACCCACCCAGGCGCCCCCTCATGTTTTTTTTGGGGGGGGTATGCTTTCTGCTGGGACATTTTGGAGGGAGAAGCACCTGAATGTTTGTGTTTGACAAAGCACCTAAAATCCCCCCAAATCTCTCAGGACCTCAGGCATCTCATCCTTCAAATGGGTGGGAAAATGCCAGCTCAGGAGATTGTGAGAAGCACAGCAAGAGGTCCCAGCATATGATTCCCATGTGACAAGGTGCACCAAAGTGTTAATATAGTGCGTAAAGTAAGAGTGATGAGGCTCTGAGTCAGGACCTAGTAAATGTCTCCTGAAGGTGGCGAATGCCATGCACCGAACACGGCAGGTGGATTGCCTCACTTCATCCTCAAAGTATGGACGGCTGAGTGACCGATCAGAGAGAACCACCCCACACTACCCGTATTTGACCAGCTTTGATCTGCAAAAAATATGATAATCTTATGCGCTCACCCCAATATGGTGATTACCCCCATTTTATGGAGGAGGACGTTGGGGGGTTTGTAACCCAGAGAGAGCTGACGACATGCCTGGGTCTTTTGCCCACGCTTTCCATCTTTTGATGGAAAGATCCAGAAAGGAGTTTTGGCATTACCACCGCACCCTCATCCCCCTGCTTTTTTTAAATTTTCATCTAGCTTTTTTTTTTTTTCTCCAAAACCAAAAACTGGGCCATGCAGCCAGGCAGACCTTCTGAGCTGCCCCCGGGTGTGAGCAACGGCCAACATGCTAGAATTTCTGGGACATACCAGCGGTTCAGGTGGATAAAGGAATGGAGGGTTATGAAACCACGAATGACCTGGAAATCTGGAGCCGTGGGGCTGGCGAGAGGGCTAAGCGTACTGGGCACTGAGTACCAGGGAAGGTAGCGAGGTAGGGGAGGGGAGGGTGGGCTCCGGGCACTTAAACCTGCGTTCCCCCCAGCTGTGTGACCCTGGGCAAGTGTCTTCCCCTCTCTGGGCTTCCATTTACTGATTGGGGTAACAACACCTCTCTGCCAGGCTACTGGCAGGCTCCCAGAGCTGAGTACACAGTAGGTGCTCAATCCACAAGACTTTTTTCAAATGATTATTTACTTTTGAGAGACAGTGTGAGAGGGGGAGGAGCAGAAAGGGAGAGAGGGAGACAGAGAATCAGAAGCAGGCTCTGTCAGCACAGAGCCCGATGTGGGGCTCAAACCCATAAACCCTGAGATCATGACCCAAGCTGCAGTTGGACGCTCAACCGACTCAGCCACCCAGAAGCCCCTCAATCCACACGGCCTGACCAATCGACCGTTGCTGGGAGGAGGGGGATGTGTGAGCTGAGTCTGGATGGAGAAGTCTGGCTGGTGGAGGAGGGTGGCAGAGGGCATTTTTGGTTGCAGGGAGGGAAATGCAGGGGATGGTAAGTTCTGGAAATATAGGCCAAGCCAGACCACTTCTGTCCTTGAAAGCCAGGCTTGGGGGCCGGGACTCCTGTCCCAGGGCACTGGGGAGCCACGGGAGGGTGGGGAGCGAGGAAAGAGTAGGGTCAGCTTTGGGTGTGGGTGCCTGGAGGCAGGGAGGCCGGGGAGGAGGCCAGGGAGGAGGAGGCCGAGGCTCGGGTCCGTTGTGGGAGGACACGGCCGGCCCCGTGCAAGGGCGCTGAGAGCAGGGGAGGGGATGAGCATAGGGAGACTGACAGGGGTGTGGGGGTAGGGGGAGAAAGAGAGGGGAGGCCGGGCGGGGAGTCTGGTCCTGTGACCCGGTGAGTGAGGCTGCCCTTCTGGGATGGGGACCTTGCGGGGGTGTGTGTGCAGATTTGGGGCACAGACCGGCAGACCCCCACTTCTAATCCAAGCGAGGGGTGATTCTGCATAAGGAGCCAAACTGACCTCTGCTCCGGCTCCCTCTCTGCCCCTACCCTCCCACCCACAGAACCCCCAAGACCCCAACCCGCGAAAATTCAGCAGCCAGAGCCCCATGGCTCGGCTTGGTGGTGGGGAAACTGAGGCAAGGACGCAGAGTCACCCAGACGGCTCTGGGTTGGGACTCGGACGTCCAGATTCTTGGCCCGGTGCTCCTTCCTTCCTTGCCCGGGGTGCCCCCCTCGGCCCGGCCTCCCTGACCCCTCTCCCCGGCCCGCAGGATCTCCACGGCTCCGTGCAGCGCGTCTGTCAGTTCCTGGGCCGGCCGCTGGGCGAGGAGGCGCTGGGCTCCGTCGTGGCGCACTCAGCGTTCGGTGCCATGAAGGCCAATGCCATGTCCAACTTCACCCTGCTGCCCCCCAGCCTGCTGGACCAACGCCATGGTGCCTTCCTCCGGAAAGGTGCGGGGTGGGGGTGGGGGCCTCTGGGGCTCTGCTTGTGCGCCGCGGGCCACTTACGCTGGGCCTCAGTTTTCCCAGCTGACCCATGGGGTTGCTCCAGACAGAACTCTTTCCCCAGGTCACTGTGGACCCCCGCTCCCCAGGGCTTAGCACAGGGCCGGGCATCCAGAGAGCCCCAAACGGCAACAAAGCGGCCTCATCCAAGGCCACAGCCAGGACTGAACCGCTGGGAGGTTATATAGAGCCTTTGTGAGTCTTTCTTAGCGTAAGGCTCACCCCAGAAATATTCAAGTGCGTGGATTACGGGGGGCGGAGCGGCTCCGTTCCTGTTCCTGCTAACAGACCGCAGACGTAGGGGCTCACCACCACCCACGCTTATTCCCTTACAGCTCTGGTCAGAAGTCCCAAATCAGGGTCACTGGGGTAAAATCAAAGCGTCAGAGGGACTGCTCCTTCCGGAGGCTCCGGAGGGAGAATCTGTACCCCGCGTTTCCGGGGTCCGGGCTGCGCACGTGGCTGGGCGGCTTACCCCCACTGGCCTTCAAATCAGAACGTAGCGTCTTCCCACCTCTGACTCTAACCCTCCTGCCTCTACGTCTTATTTCTTTCTATGTTTATTTATTTTGAGAGAGAGAGAGACCGAGAGGGAGCGAGTGGCAGAGGGGCAGAGAGAGACAGAGAGAGAAAGAGAATCCTAAGCAGCCTCCGCGAGGTCAGCGCAGAGCCTGACATGAAGCTCGAACTCACAAACCGCGAGATCATGACCTGAGCCCAGATTGAGAGTCAGACAGTCAACCTGATGGAGCCCCCCAGGGGCCCCTCCCTCTTCTTATAGGGACCCTTGTGGTGTAATCCTGGGCATAATCCTGCATAATCATCTTCCCCATTTCCGGGTCTTTAACCAATAACACCTGCAAAGTCCCTTTGGTAAGGTCACATATTCATAGGTTCCAAAGTCCCGGATGCTGGAGGGGGGTGATGATTCAGCCTACCCCAGGGAGCCCCCACAGCCCCAGAGCTCACTAGGGGCATCATGTAATACGTGGTGCGCACGCTTGCTAAAACCCAAACTGCTGTGACCCAAATGACCTTGGCCCCTGGACTCCAGGTAAGGGGGTGGCACCCCAGGTTGAGGCCCCATGACAAGGTCAGAAATGCTGCCTGGCTGGGCACGTGGAAGGGGCAGAGGCCATCCCCTTGCCTGCTGGGTGGCCCTGAGCGTTCCCTGGCACGGAGTGTGGGAAAGCGTTCGTGCCCAATGTCAGAGCCATCGTGGGGGACATGTAGGTGTTGCAGGAGCCCCGGAGTCCAGAAGCCCTTTTCTAGTCCCCGAGGTTAGGGACAGGGAGCCAGGAGTGCTAGTGGGGGGGCGGATGTTCTGGGCAGAGACTTAAGGGGCCTGGGGGTAAAACTGGAGGGGGAAGGCACAGTTCTGCTGAAGGGTTAGGTAGGGTAGGGGGGGAGGAGCCGAGGGAGGGGGCCAAAATGGTGCCCAGGGGACTGGAGGCCAGCGTGAGCCACAGCCACCAGTGGCAACATGGAGATGAAAGGGAGGGGGGAGGTGGTGGGAAAGAGGGTGCCGGGCTGTGGGGCGCAGGGGATGTTCCCGATGCTCCTCACCTCGCCGCCTCACCCCTCCCCTCCAGGGGTGTGCGGTGACTGGAAGAACCACTTCACGGTGGCGCAGAGCGAAGCCTTCGACCGTGTCTACCGGGAGCAGATGCGGGGGCTGCCCACCTTCCCCTGGGACGACCCCGAGGACGCCAGCCCGGACCCCGACCCCAGCCCCACCCCCGCCCAGCCCTCCGAGGACCCCCCCAGCCCGTGACCCTGAGAATAAACGCATCGCCCCTGTCCCGGCTCTCTCGATGCGCTCCAGAGGGTGGCGCGCCGGCGGCCGGCCGGCAGGGGGCGCGCGAGGGAGGAGGCCGCTGGGGTGGGGACCCCGCGCAGGGCGCCCGACTCGCCCAGCGAGTCCTGAGGGAGGAGGGCCCCCCGGGACTGGATTCGTGGGTCTACTGCTAGGCCGAGAACATGCAAGGTCGTGGCATAAAGCAGCTTTATTCTGAGCAGAGGTAAAGGGAGCCCCAACAACACGCCCCTTAGCACCCACAAAACAGTCCCAGCGCCTACTGCCCTGACCCGCCCCCCAGCAGGGGTCCCCATCAATTTCCTGCCCCTATTATTAGGCCCCACTCCCTGGACTGGATTCCCTCCTTTCCTCTCCTCTACCAAGCTCAGTTTACCCACAGCTCCGAGGCCCGTTGAGTACAGGAGGCTCCCCACCCTGTCCTGGGGACTCCCCGCCCTACAATGGGACATGCCCTGTCCTGGGGTGCCAGCTGGTCGAGACTTTCTGCCCATTCATCCAGACTGAGCACTGGGCTTGCCCACGTTCTAGAACAAAGCGGAGGAAATCCCTACTGCTTCCCAGACACCTAGGAGGCCAGAAGCCTTGTCCAAGGCACAACATGGAGGGAGTGGGGGCTCTGGGAGCTGGCCGTGGGCAGGCTAGCCCAGGGTGGCTTTGGGTCCCGTCAGGGTCGCCCCCTGAGTCCTGCCTGGGCAGCCCAGTCCGGCTGCAGGGTGCCTCGGGGTTCCTGGGGTTTGGAGACAGCATCCTCACCAAACCTCCTGCCGGCCGGGGACAGATATTGGAGGCGGCGGGCAGGTAGGTGGGGAAGGGGGCCGCCTGGGGACTGGGACCGGCCCAGAGGACGGGGCTCTGTCTCCCCCCAGGGAGCCCCTCCCATGCCCCGCTGCCTCATCAGGGCCTTCGCGGGGGTGTCCTTGGAACCCCAGGATTTCTTGAGCTGTGGAAGGAAAGACAGGGAGGTGAGAGAAGGTCCTGGGGACGAGTCCAGGCAAGAGGGTGTGTGTGTGTGTGTGTAGGGAGGCCTGGGGGCCGTGGGAGCCATATTCCCACCCCCCCCCCCGCAACTCTGCACTTGAGGGGGAACAGGAAGCAGCCAGCAGCTGCCTGGGGGGAGCAAATATTTGCCAAGGGAGGTGATGCTGGGTGAGGGTGGCTCAGGACCAGGTGGAGGCGAGGACCTTGCCCCTGGTGTGCCCATCCCCACTCCTCCCCTGGCCCGGAAACCAGAGAGGCGATTTCTGGGACATTCCTCCTTCCCCCTCTGAAAAGGTCCCCAGCTGTGCCCACTTCACGGATGAGGAAACTGAGCCCGACAGGGGCACAGCTCATGGAGAAACTGTACCCTGATTCTGCCGGCCTCCAGGGCGAGTTCACCTGTTTGTCCCACGGACTCTGCCCCTACGCTCTCGACAGCCCGCTTTACAGCGGGGGGCACTGAGTCCCCCCACCCAGGATCCCAGTGTCTAAGCAACTGAGGAGGGGGGAGGCAAGACCCCCTCAGAGCTCACCAAATCCCCTAACCCCACTGCCGTGACACTCGAATCCGGGCGGTGCATTTAAAAACTTCACCCCGGAGGCCATCAGGGCCAAGAGTCCCAATCTCTGCCTGGCGCCTCAGTTTCCTCGTCTGTGAAATGGGTGGGATGTGATAACATCCACCTCAGAGGGTTGTGGCAAAGGTCCCATCTAACCACCGCCATGACAGCGCCCGGCGTGTGGCAAGGCGCCCGCAAAAGACTGTTGGTTGCTTTGACACGGGGCAAGTGACTTGACCTCTCCGAGCCCCAGCTTTCCCATCTGTGACAATGAACGTGAGAAAACTGTTACCTCGCTGACCTGGGGATGAGGGTGTCGCGAACTCGATAAAAATCAATTCCACTTGGCGGATTCGCCGTAATGATGATTTCTAGTTCACCCGCCCTCACTGACTCCTTTCAACCAAACTGAGCGTGGGGACCACTGTTGGGCCCATTTGCTAGATGAGAACACGGAGGCTCAGAGAAGGCAAATCTCTGCCCACCAGGCTCCCACAGGGGGCATATAGTGCCGGGATTTGCACCCAGGGTGGCTCTCGGGGTCTCTGCCCCCGGCCACCCAGCGCTCACCCCTGCCCCGCACACAGTAGGGCCATAGGAAATGGTCCCTGCGCTCATGAACTCAGGCGAGCACCTTTGTTCCCCCTGCCTCCCCCCACCTCCTGGCCTGGAGTCAGGTGCATAGTAGGCCCTCAGCTGCTTCCATAGTCCTCCACCTATTCCTGCCCTCTCTCAGGCCAGCCACGAAGTCTCACCTCGCTGTCACCGCCGCTGGAGCCGGACAGCTGGGACAGGCAGCTCAGGTCCCACAGGGAGCGGCTGGGCCGGGCCGGGGGGCCGCTGGGGGTCCGGGCGCGCTGGACACTCCTCAGGATGTCGCTCAGCGCCGGCCCTGGGGTGGCCGGGGTCTCCTGCCTGTTCCCGTCAAAGACTCGGCAGGCGGCCAAGCGTTGGGCCAGCGGGCCGTCGGGCGGTGGCGGTGACCTGGGGGCCACAGAGCGGCGGCGGGCCACACGGTGGGGGTTGTGGGCCAGCCGCAGCCCCCCCGCGGTGCTGACAAAGGGGCCCGAGCCAGGCGCGGCCGGGAGGGGCCAGGAGGCCGCATACAGGGTCCGGAACTCTCGGCTGAAGGCGTCAGCAATCTCGCCGGTCAACAGGGTCACCAGACCTCGGTGCAGGCGGGAGTCGCTCCACGTGAAGCTGGGGGGCGCGCAGGGAGGGGTCAGGCTCTCCGTGAAGCCCCACGGGCCCAGCCTGAGCCCCAACACCGGCCCCCACTTGGCCCCAGGGCAGGCTGTGTGACCTCAGGCAAGTCCTGCCACCTCTCTGGACTCAACATCCCCCTCCGTAGAATGGGAACAACGCAGGCACCTACCCAGACGGTTGATGTGACGACTACATGACTTAAGATACTTAAATTACCTTAGGGATTCTGCCCCCTCCCCAGCCAAGGCTGCGGCAGTGCCTCGGTTTCCCCATCTGTAGTATGGAGTTCATATGTAGGGAGACCGGAACGAGGGGACAGGGGGTTGAGCTCCGTGCCCCGTGGCCAGCACTAAAAGCCTGTTTGCTTTGGTGAGCAGTGTCCCCACTGTCCCTGGTGTCACCGTGGTGGCATTTAAAGCATCTGGCACAGGTCTGGGCATACAGCAGGTGCTCAGTAAATGCCCTCTTTGGAATCACTCGAACCTGGCTCAGCGGAACTTGGACATGTCTCTTTCCTTTCCTGAGCCGTGGTCTGCCCATCTGGAAAATGGGCTCACCACGGGCTGCATATCTTGTGCCCCGGCGGGCACAGCACCCAGCACCCAGAGAGTGGACGACTCAGCCACCAGGGTGGCCGGTGTGGGTCCCATCGTCCTTACCTTGGCGGGGTGCCAGTGTCCTCCCTCATTCCTGGCAGCCCTCAGATTGTGACACCCCTCCCCCCACTGATGACCTCACCCCTGGTGTGGCCAGTGGGAACCCTGAGGGGTCTGTGAGGTCACCCCATTCCGCTCCACAAAGACCCCTGCCGGGTGGCACCTGCCAACTTGTCTCTGTCCCGGGGAAGCTTCTCAGACCCAAGGACTCCAGAGCCTCGGTCACGGCCGAGCTCCTGAGAGGGACACAGAGTGTTGCAAACCAAGGACACTCCAAGTGCTGACCCCGGGAGGCCAGCCCGGGGGCCAAAGTCGCAGGGGGCGGGGACCTCAGGAGCATCATTCAGCAGTCAGCAGTCCCGGGAGGCCCAGGAAGCCCACGGACCGGCTGGGGCACCGTCCCCGCCACCAGGCCACCATGGTCCTAGGCTGGCTGCTGCTTCTGGCAATGGCTGTGCTCCCGGGCGCCAGGGGGGCCAAGGACTGTGCGTTCTGTGAGCTGACCGACTCCACACAGTGCCCCGGGACCCACATGCACTGCGGTGAGGACGAAGACTGCTTCACCGGCCACGGGGTGGCCCCGGGGCTCGGCGGCGTCATCAACAAGGGCTGCGTGCAGTCCGCGTCCTGCGGCCACGAGGAGCCCGTCAGCTACATGGGCGTCACCTACACCCTCACCACCACGTGCTGCTCCGGCCACATGTGCAACGGCGCCCCCGGGACCAAAATCGGCCAGAGGGAAGGGGCCGCCGCCACCCCCGGCCTGGCGCTGGGCGTGCTGCTCCTCCCACATTTGCTGTGACCCACCTGAGGGGCGGGGCCTGGGACTGGCCTCCCGGGCTCCCTCTTCCCTGAGCCCCCTGCCTCCACCCCTCCCCGCCCCCCCCCATTAAATGCCCAGAGGCCCTGGACAGCCTCTCTCGGCCCTGGCCTCATCCATTCCAGGGTCCACCCGAGCCCAGGGCTCAGCGAAGCCTCTTCAGGGCTGACTGAGTGGCAGGGAGCCACGCTTGGTGGCTCTGACTGCACCCCTTCCTGTATTTCATTGGTTCTAAGATGCATCTCTTTTCTCATTTTGATGGGGATGCTTCTTTCCAGCGGCGGCACCTTAGAGTCGATGAAATATGGTTTAAAAAAAAAAGCGAATTAATGACGATAATAAACGACAGCGGACGTTTCCGGAGCGCGGCGTGTTAGGTGCCAAGGCCCTGTGATCCTGTTCGATCCCCAGGCAAGGCTGGGAAGGTAGGCTCTTTCCTAAAGATCCCAGGCTCCACGGTAGCGGTTCCCAAAGTGGGGTTCTCGGATAAGCAGCAGGAACGGATTCTCAGGCCCCATCCCAGGGCGGCTGAATGTGGGGGCGGCGGGGCCCTGCGATCTGCATTTTGATTCTGATGCAGGCAGATTGCAATCCACTGGTCTAGAGCAATGGTAATCCGCCAGGCACGTCTGCCCGCCCCAGGGGACACCTGGCAATGTCTGGAAACACTTTTGCTCGTAGGGGAAAGAGGGGATGCTATCAGAGACCACAGCTTCCGTTCAGCCCCCTCCAGTGCCTGAGAAGGTCCCCCAAAACACGGGACCATCCGGCACCCAGCTCCTCCCGAGCGTGAGCAGCGCCTCTGTCAAGCCCTACTCCCCAAGCACTGACCACATCATCCCGCTCTGTAGAGGGGGAACCTCAAACACAGAGAGGGGAAGCCAGTTGCCCACAGTCACGCAGCGAGTAGCCACGGTTTGAACCCAGGCCATCTGACCCAGGAGCCCACACATCCCGCACCCCCCCGAGCTGTGACCTTAGGAGGCAGGTGCTGTGATTATTCACACCTTGCGAACGGGGAAACCGAGTCTCAGAGCAGGGGAGGCAGGAAGTTCAGTGTCACAGAGCTAAGAGGTGGAGGAGCCAGGAGCCAGGGTCGGTAAAGCCCCAAAGACAGGAGAGAGGAGGGTCACAGGCCGGTCCGAGGGCCAGGCCCTTTGCACGCCAGCTCCTTTTTTCTTTTTTTAATAGATGCGTAGAGAGGTCGGGGTAACTCACTCAGGTCGGAGCTAGGACTCCAATCCAGCTCCTCCTGGTTTGGAAACACACAAACTGCGGGCCCTGCTTTCCAGACGAGGAGACCAGGGTTTAAAGAGAGGACCCTCCCCCAGGCCGCTAAAGCGGCCCCCTGGGCCGGCCCGGCTGGACCCCCGGCTGGTTCGCCCCCATGGTACCTCCTCTACCAGCAAGGGTGTGCTGACCCATTTCACAGACCAGGAAAGAGAGAGGCAGGTCAAAGGGACGCCCGCTGCTCTCTGAGTGCGTTGGGGGTGGGGACAGGACACCGGGTGGCGTCGTGGGGGGCAGCCGCACCTGTAGGATCCGGAGAGCACCCTCTCGCCGTCCAACAGCACAAACTTCTCACGCACGCTGCCGCTCACCTGCCTTCGCCAGCGGCTCTGGAAACTGCAGCCCCGCACGACCCGGATGTCGAGGTTCTGGAGTGGAGAGGACACATCTTTTGCTCAGGCTGACCTCACACGCCTCCGCTCCCTGAGAAGGGCTTGGGGGTCCCCTGCTTAGGACTCTGTCCCAGCTTCCTCAGGCCCACCATTATCGGGCTTTGGAGGGGGCGCTCTTGGAGATATGCCGAACTCAGAGGGACCCCCGTGGGAAGCTCCACCCTTGATTCCCCCAAAGCCTTGGGCATCGGATCTCAGCAGACCCTCTTAGCTGGCATCTAGCTCGATGAGCTAAGGGCCCTGGGGAAGGGTCTGCCCCTGCTGGCCCCGGCACCAGGAGCACGGCGACTGGGGTCCCTCCTGCCAGGCTCCTACCTCTGTGGCCCAGGGGTTCACCCCCAGCTGCTGGGCCAGGATCAGGAAGGCAGGCAGCTGCTGGCGGTCCAGGAGAAGATAGACAGGCACCCAGCGGCGTGTGGCGGCGTCTACCAGGTCCGAAAGCAGGTCTGGGTCAGTGAAGACATCCATGACCACGGCTACCAGCTGGGTGGGGTGGGGAAAAGGGCTGTGGGTGGAGCCTGGAGCTCCGGGGACCCTGGGGGGTGGGAGTTGAAGGGCTCAGCCTCGGACCGACGTCCAGGGGGATTGTGGGAGAGACCCCCCCAGACCCACACTGCTGCTCATACAGCGCCTACATGTGAGTGAGGAAAACGCTGCCCTTCCTGGAGACCGAGGCCTTGAGCGCTGGAAAACTGACATCCCAATCACATGGGCAATGGCGGATGATGTCCCCGGAGCTGCGACACACTGCGTGGTGGCCCCACTCCAGGGCTGGATGCCCGGGCAGGGTACTGTGGCCAGCTGCACAGCTGGGGCCTTGGGGGTGCCCTGGATACCAGGAGTGGGAGGGACGACCTGCTAGGCCCCCCAGAGCTCCCCTGGGAACTGTGGAGTGCTAAGCGCCTGGAAATATGTAGCAGTGATGAATGTTGATCCACTGGCCAGAACTCTGGGTTCAAATCCCCACTCGGGGGGCACCTGGGTGGCTAAGTCAGTTAAGCATCTGGTTTTGGCTCAGGTCATGATCTGATGGTTCGTGGGTTCGAGCCCCGCATCAGCCTCTGTGCTGACAGCTCAGAGTCTGGAGCCTGCTTCGGATTCTGTGTCTCCTTCTCTCTGACCCTCCCCTGCTCGTGCTCTCTCTCTCTCTGTCTCTCAAAAATAAATAAAACATAAAAAAAAAATCCCCACTCGGCCACTTACCGCTGAAGAGCCTTAACCTCCCATGCCTCAGTTTTCCCATCTCCTTGCTTGGTAAAATGCGTCCGACCTGACAGGACCCTCCGGAGGATCATTAAATTCTAACCCGTGTACAGCACTTAGTGTGGGGGCTGCCAGGCACAAAGTCGTTAATTAAGGAACAGGCTTGTGGCACCTGGGTGGTTGAGCCTCCCAACTTTGGCTCCGGTCATGATGTCACAGCTCATGAGTTTGAGCCCCAAATCGGGCTCACTTGCTGTCTGCACAGAGCCTGATTCGGATCTTCTGTCTCCCTCTCTCTCTGCCCCTCTCCTGTTCTCTTTCTCTAAGATAAAATACACATTAAAAAAAAAAAAGCAAGAGTGGGCTAGCGAGGGGGGCTGCAGGGGAGAATCTGGCGGTGGGGCGGAGTAGATGACTGAGCCAGGGGGCTATAGTCAGGTCCAAGGGGCCTGGATGCCAGGGGGTACCCAGAAGAGAGGGTGAGGAGGAGGTCTGAGGGACACCGACACGTGGTCACTGGGGCGGAGAGATGTGGACTCAAGTCCCAGGAGGGCACGGCTGCGGCGCCCTGGGCCCTAGTGGGTGTGCACTCCCAGGTGCGGGCGCTGGCGTGTGAGGACATGAGGGTCTGGGGAAGGGACACCGAGCTCTCCCCGGCCCCCACCTTGCGGGCGGCTTGGATTTCCCGGCGCACCAGCTCCTTGAGGGGCGGCTGGCCCTCTTCGGGCGGCTGCGTGTACAGCTGTGCCCGGGTGATTCCCTTCCAGGCCGGGTCCTCTGGCCAGCCCAACCGCAGTGCGGGCAGCAGGTCCTCTGACCGTCCAGGCCAGTAGGTCAGGCTGCCCGAGTCCCCCTCGGTGGCCGCGGCTCCCTCTGCCACCCTGTCCGGCGGCTGCTTGGGTGCTGTCCAGTCCTCGGCCGCTGCCGCCAGGCTCCGCTGCTCCTCCCCGCTCAGGAAGGGCCGCAGCCCCTCACGCCGCACGCAGGCCTCGAACGCCTCCGCGCCCTTGCTCAGCAAAGCCTCGAGTGCCAGCCGCTGGCCCTCGGAATACAGGAAGCCGGGGCTGGCCTCCGTCAAGGGCAGCCCCCCGGCCCCCGACTCCACTCCCTCCAGCGCTGCCAGCTGGGAGGCTGCCATGGGGCTGCTTGGGTGTGACAGCCGTGAGGCTGGGCGTCTGAGGGTTTGGCCGTCTCCGGGGGACAGACCATCTAGGGGGGGCCTCCTGGCCTCAGGCACTTCTCTATGCTCTGCCGCCGTGCAACAACTTCCGGCCCGCTGGCCACACGGAGCCCCCACTGACCCGTCAGCTGGCTCAGTCTTGGTCAGGCTGATGGCCCACCTGTCCTGGCCAAAGATCCGGCTAACCGCCCCACCATCTCCAGGCCACAGGCCGTCTGCCTGTCACCTACCACCCAAATGTCCCTGACTAAAGGCAGAGTGGGCCGCCTATTTGCCCTTGACCAGTAGTGCATCTAACTGACGCTCTCTTTTCGATCACCTGGCAGATATCAGTTGCTTCCAACTAGCAATGTCAGTATCTGACCGCCCGGTGGAGCAGCCGGCTGTTGCCAGCAGAATCTTGGTTTTTTCCTGACAACGCGTGGCTGGCTCAGCGGCTCTCACGGACTGATCATTCCACGCACCTCCCCTTCGGCCCTGCTCTCTGGGCTTGGGAAGAAGGGGCTCCGGCCCCAAGTCTGCGCATCACACTTGCCTAGCCAGGGAATGACCAGAGACCTGCCTCTGTCGAGGGGGGACCCTGCTCCTGGGTTTTACACCCACCTGGGCTGTGACAGTGGAGGATCTGCTCAACAGGGGCTTCCATCACCCTGGGACCGGCCCATCTAGACTGAGGGCCCGACGAGCCACTGTCCCCTGGATTGGCTGCCCTTGCCTCTCTCCCGGCCGCAGTGGTCTCGGGCTGCCCTCGGACCTCTGCTGGTCCCTGCCCCAGCTGCCCCGTCTGCGTTTCTGCCTCAATCCTGCAATCTCCTGCTAGCTGATCAGGCGCTTACTCCTGGCCAAGGACCACTCTAATATCCTGTCCTGTCTCCCTCTCTCGCTGCTCCTTTGAGGCTCCTGAGCCAACCTTTGGACTGTGGACCCCCGATCCCTGCAAACCGGTGGCCCCTCCTTCCAATCACAGCACCCAGGCGGCTTGCCTCCTCTAGACCACAGCGAGAGGCCTGCAAAGATAAGAGGAATAAAGCCAAGGCTCCGTCTCCCAGCCCGAGCTCCCCCAGTGTGCCCAGACCCCCATCCCCTTTCCCTGTTCGCCTTGCCTTTTCGGAGGTCAGCATAGGGGTCTGGAGACCTGTCTTTACTTCCACCGTCCTTCCGGCTGTCTCGCCTCATTCACGAGGTTTTAGTCTGGGATCCGGGAAACCCATCCCCTTGTGTAAACACAGAGGAGGGCCCGAGGCAGGTCCCTGCCGAAGGCCTAGTCCGGGTAAGGGAAGGTCCCAGCCCAGGGAACACTCACTAGGTCACTGGCCCAGGGCCCAGGGGCCTGCCAGACCCCCGCTGACTCAAGCTTCACCGGAAAAGGGGAGCAACTCACCTGTCCCCACCTACCCGGCCCCCACTGCGGTCCCGCCCCCTCAGCACTTCCGGGTTCACACCCTGCCCACCATCCCTAGCCAGGGAGGAGCTCGGGTTTAGAAGGGCGGGTGTGGCTAATCCCGGGGAGGAACAGGTGTGAGAACACCTGCCACCTGGCTTACTAAAGGGGCGGGACTTTGGCCATAGGGGGCCCTCCAGGGTCCAACAGAGCAAGATCCAGACAAGCAGCACCAAAGCCTCCAGAGGGCGCCTGCGGATAGAGCTAGACTCCGCCCCCCAGGGAAGGGCTCCTCCCCGACCGGTCTCCATGGAGATGGGCGCGAATCCTACTCCCAGGCTCCCCCGAAGCCCCTCCCAACCCCCTCCCGTCCCTCCTCCCCCAAGAACACACAAGAGGACCGTCAGCAGTCAACATCTTTTTAATAACAAGGCAGGATCTGGGGTTAGTTTTTGTAGCCGCGGCTGGCCCTGCGGCCTCTGGCGCGCTCGAACTTCCGGCCCTTGGATCGCACGT
>PJEM01017608.1:0-21457 GCA_004023845.1 Helogale parvula
CCACCTCTTTTCCCCACTCCCCCTTTCCCTTCAACCCTCAGTTCATTTTCAGCATTCAATAGTCTCTCAAGTTTTGCATCCCTTTCTCTCCCCAACTCTCTTTCTGTCTTCCCCTCCCCCTGGTCCTCCATTAGGTTTCTCTTGTTTTCCTGTTAGACCTATGAGTGCAAACAGATGGTATCTGTCCTTCTCTGCCTGACTTATTTCGCTTAGCATGACACCCTCAAGGTCCATCCACTTTCCTACAAATGGCCATATTTCATTCTTTCCGTTGCCATGTAATACTCCATTGTATATATATACACCACTTCTTCTTGATCCATTCATCAGGTGATGGACATTTAGGCTCTTTCCATGTTTTGGTTATTGTTGACAATGCTGCTATGAACATTGGGGTACATGTGCTCCTATGCATCAGCACTTCTGTATCCCTTGGGTAAATCCCTAGCAGTGCTATTGCTGGGTCATAAGGGAGTTCTGTGGATAGTTTTTTGAGGAACCTCCACACTGTTTTCCAGAGTGGTTGCACCAGTTTACATTCCTACCAACAGTGCAGGAGGGTGCCCGCATAAAGTAAGTTTTTAAGAATTATTGAGAATCTTTGCTATTGCTATAATACTCTCTAAATTAAATATTTTTTTAAAAAATCTAGATTCTTAAGAGAAATACCCTTCATATACATTGGGAAAAGTTTAGGGGACCAATATACCAAAAATAATGCCATTGATGGTTGGCAAACTCATATAATCTCTAGATGTTTAATCTTTTAAGTGAATAATTAGTGGACTTGTGAGATCTCTCTAAGATTGTTACAGTGTGATTTTTATTTCCAGATGAGCCTTTTGCCTGTTGGGAGTGGCATCTCAAGACATCTTGACTAGTTGATAATCTATCGTTTTATATTACATTCAACACAGATTACAGGCGATAATGAAAGTAGGAAAGCATGTTTCATCACACTCGTTAAAGACAAAGCTGACTTCTTGGTAGCTGCAAGAAAGTACTTATGGCAGGACTCAAGTCTGTGTGATTTTTCTGAAGTCTTTCAGTATTTCACTGTCTGACTAAAGATTTTCTGCTTTCATATATTCACCATAATGCTTGATGTGTAGCTCATTCTTATTTATGCTTTTGTTTTATGTATTACTCTTCAATAACCTTATAAGAACATACACATGTATTAAAATTGAATTATGTAGCATGAGTTATCTAAGTTAGTCAGAAAAATATCTCTCAGCCCAGTGAGGCAGAAGGATCCGCAAAATAATGGCAGCAGCCCCCTTTTGCAAACTTTATATAATGCTTCATGAAGCCATCTCTACCCAGTGATTAAGACAGGTGTGAAGTATTTTAAAAGCAAGCATGAACAAATTTAATGAAGGTTTATCCACACACAAAAAGTGATTTCACAAAGTAGATTTTTCTGGCCTAGCCTGGGTACTAACCATTTGGTTCAGCTCTGCGGGTAATGCCAGATGTTTTTCTAAAAAGGTCTGCATACCTTTTTAAAGGATTTGCGTTTTTGGATCAGAATGAAAAGAGACCCACTTCCTTTCTTCCCTTGTATGTTCTTCCCCATCCCCACTGTAGGAACCCACAGACACTATTTTCACTAACTCACTGTGCAACCTGGGTCAAGCGATTTAACCTTTCTAAAGGTCAGTTTCCTCCTCTTTTAAATGAAAGGGTCTCACTAAAATGCTGTCTCTTTAAAGTCTTTTATGCTCTTCAAATTCCATGATTCCTTCTGACAGAGTTTGGAATCTTTATATTCCTCTGTTCTCTTTCTATATATTTAGCAACTTGAACCTCTAACTATACTAACATCACTTTCCATTGTTCCTCCAAGCTATTTCTTGCATTACAACCCACTTGCTAATTGGTTTTGTCTCCCTTCCAATTAATATGACCTCTTCTAAAACATTTCCTACATTTCCTCTTGTTATCAAGCGTTCAGCTTAGAGAAACCTAGAGAGGAAGAAAGGAATTATTCCTCAGGTCCCTAGATCTTACCCATCTGACTTCAGACTGCTTTATTGAGCCACTGGCACAGTAACAATTTGGAAGACCCCACCCAGTGTCACTGGCCAGTACCTTTGAGAGAAGAGGAATTAGGATCATCTTATCTGATACGTAAAAGCGGTTCCATTTTTAGTCACCCCTGAAGTTATTAAAATTATTTGTTCTTAACCCAGAAGTTTCCAAGTTGTGTTTTTCAGCATTGGAAAGGACGTGGTCCGTAGCCAACAAATGTCAAAATAGGCAGTTGTATCTGTTCTAAGAATTAGCTTAAATGCTCTTCTTCTTTTTAAGCCATTTGAAAACAGCAGTGATTACCATGAGAAAAGTGCCACCTATTTAAGAGGTAATTATAAGGATATGAAATTGACAACAAAATTAGTGCTCTTAGTTGTTTTTTAAAATCATATTAGCACTTCCAGAGCAGACTGGATAAATCTCTTTCCTATTGCTTATAGCTAATTAAAATATTAACACAACTGGAATACCAAAAATTTGACTGATCATATACAAATATTATTTTTGTGCTGAGAAAATCACCTCTAAGAAAATTAGATACAAAGGATTTATAATCATGTAGCTGTTGCCCATACTAATCTTTAAAAACAGTGGTCGGTTAAAAGTTTATTTTTTAGAAGGTTATAAACCTTAAATAGCTCTCTATTTTATTTTCCTTAAATAAGACCGTAGATGTTTTCTTCTTTGCCAGAATCTAATGTTCATATAAAATTTCATTTATGAGTCCAGTATTTATCCTTTGAACCTTGTTTAACAAAGCATACCCACAATTCTTATAATCCCTGTATTTCACAAACCCAAGAACCTTATGAAGTGGCAGCAAGTGCTATAGGCAGCGGGAATACTGCCTAAAACACATGGTGTCTGCTTTCAAAATGTTCTAGTGGGAATGGAAAACATCTATGATACAATGTTTTGAGTGCTACAACAGAGGGATGTCTTAGTCAGCTTAGGCTACTATAAAAATGTAAGCTGAGGGGGCTTATAAACAAAATTTTTTCTCATGGTTCTGGAGGCTGAGAACTCCAAGATCAAGGTGCCAGCAGATACAGTGTCTCGTGAGGGTCATTTTCCTGGTTCATGGATGGCAGTCTTGGTGCTCCTCATGGCAGAAGGGGTGAAGGAGCTCTCTGGTATCTTTATTAAAAGGACACAAATTTCACACATGAAGACTCCACCCTTACAACACACCTCCCAAAAGCTTTACCTCCAAATACCATTGCATTGGGGGAATAAATCTCAATATAGGAACTTTGCAGAGATATCAACATTTAGTTAATCCATAGCAGGGGGTATATGAGGCACAAAGGAAATAAATATGCTTATCAGGAATAGGAAAACTTTCTCGGATGCTGTGAGGCTAAAAGGATAAGTGTGTCAACATATCATATGGAAAAGGAATTAAGAATAGCATGGGCAATAGGTTGTGTGTGTGTGTGTGTGCACATGCATATAAAATGTTTTGTGTGGCTGGGGCATAGAGTTCATGGAGAGAGAGTTGAGGCTAATGAGGGAGACCATATCAGGAACAATCTACCAAAGTTCATGGGTTTGTCAGGGGTACTATGCTAGGTACTATAACAATTCATAAATCCTAGTGGCTTAATACCACATAAATTTATTTCTCGCACACATAATAGTTCAATTGAGTGTAAGGTGGGCACCCTTCCATGTGGTGAGTGTGGGAACCCAACTCGTTCTCTTCATGATGCCATCAGCTTACAGAAGTATCTGATTAATAATATCAAATGCTCCCTAGAGGTCAACCCCAAAAGACTTGAAAAGTCCCCACTGAGTATGGCAACAAAGCAGTCACTAGTGGTGCTTTCAGAGACAGTTTCATTGGAGCACAGGAGCAGAAGCCACACTTTAGTTGAGGGATGCCAGGGAACACCAACTAATCTTGAATGTGAAGGAAAAGCGAAAACAAGGATTATAGATCAAGGGAGACATATTTGAGGGGTTATTTTATTATTTGTTTTGTCTGTTTTTACCATGAGAGAAAATTGAACATGAGTGTATGCTGAGGGGAAAGAACTTCTTTAGAGGAACAGGTTGCAGATGCTGAGAAGAGACTGATAATTGAGTAAGTGAAATCCAGAATAGGCAGAAGGCAATAAGATTCAGAGGACAGATAAAAGGATTAGCCTTACACTAGAGGTCATAACGCTTTGTCCATTGACCTGGGAGAGAAGAGGAAAGGAAAAGTAATATTAAGGCTTTTTCATGAATATCAGGGACACTGTTTGAGATTCAAGTATATGTCTATGATAAAAAATTTCAATAATAGAGATAAACCATCCACTTTAAACAATTTTCAAATAACAGATAAACCATCATTTAAAAATAATTATGAATCATGAGATACTGAATCTATTCTTGAGGAGTTTCGAAGACTATTTAATTTTCCACTCCTGCTCACTGAATGTGTTTGAACAGCCAGATGTTTCATTTATAGACTTAAAAGATACACATCTATAACTTTAGACATTACTTTGAAATATATAGCAATGTGAAGCTCTGAAAGTTTGAAAACTTGTATTAGATATTGGTTGAATAATTTTAAGGACTTTTCCTATATAAAGAAATTAAATCTATGAAGTAAGGCAGTCAGAGAAAGACAAATACCATATGATTTCACTCACATGTATAATTTAAGAAACAAAAGAACACAGAGGAAGGAGTGAGTGACAGAGAGAGAGAGAGAGAGAGAGAGAGAGAGAGAGAGGGAGAAGCAAACCAAGAAACAGACTCTTAACTATAGAAAACAAAGTGAGGGTCACCAGAGGGGAGGTGAGTGAGGGGATGGGTGCAATAGGTGATGGGGAGTAAGGAGTTCACTTGTGATGAGCATTGGGTGTTGTATGGAAGTGTTGAATTGCTATATTGTATACCTTAAACTAATATTACATTGTATGTTAACTAACTAATTTAAATAAGGACTTTAAAAAAATGAAATGCAATTGCATTTTTTTCCTGACAGACATAGGTCAATTTGATTTTTTATTTGATTAAAAATATATTAAGGAAAAACCATAGTATTCTTAATATAAGCATTTTGTACATTTTCCATAGTTTGAGAAGAAACTTTAGGCCAAGTTCTAAAGATTTTTATTTAATCTCAAGACAAATATTATCTCAAAGGCCCTATAAAGAAGAGAAGAAAGAAACTGCTTCATTTTAATGATACTAAATTATTCTCTGAGTTTTACCATTTTATTTTCAGGTGTTAGATAATTGGGTCCATTCTAATTTACTCCTTGTAGAATCCATCATATGTGGAAAAGTGATTAATTTAAAAGTGTGTATCAGCATATTTTAATGAGTTTAGGAGAATTTGCCACTCCCTGTCCCAACCTGTCCCTTACTCTGGCTGATACCAACCCATCTTATACATTTAAGCCACTGCCCTAGAGAAAACTTTCTTTGCTCTCCAAATTTAGCTTAATTTCCCCCAGTTAAGTGCTCTTATTTTTATATACCTTTCTGTCATATTACATGTAATTTGTGTTTAATTAATGTGTAATTTTTTAATCTAATGACTCTGTCCTACTAAACACTCTTCATGGGATCAGGAACCATACCTGTTCTACTCACTTCATGTTCCTAAGTCCCTAGAAGAGTGCCTGGAACATAGTAGTTATTCAGTAAAAAGTTGTTGAATGAATGAAGAAGTAATGGCACCCACTGTTTGATACTGAAAAATCATGAATCAGAAAGAATCCTAGTTCCTCAGAAACTTGTACTCTATTAGGGAAGAAGTCATGTAAACATGTAATTATTAAACATCATAGTGGCTAGGAAGGCATATGTTGGATCAAAATGCCTGGGGTTGAAATCCTAGCCTTCCTCCCATATAAATTGTTTATCATTAAGCAGAGAACATTATCTCCCTAAGGCCTGTTTCCTCATCTGTTAAGTGGACGGGAGGGAGGCAGATGACTTTACCCATTCTGGTTCCATTTAATCTTACCTTCATACCATAGAGCCTGAAAGAAAAAAAAACCCAAAATGAAAAATATTTCATTTCTAGATTTCCTGGAAGGTAAATTCTGCTTGGAACTTGGGTCCACTGAGAAAGTTAGAGGCAGAAGGAAGTCAAAAAGCAGAAGCCACATGTGACAAACATGGTGGTAGAGATGTGCAGTTCTTCTGGGAAGATTCCAGTGAAATGTCTTAAATTTAGGCTTAAGAACTGATCCTCATGGGTGACATCAATGAGCAGGTCTGGGATGGTCAAGTAGTGTGAGGAGTGGGTACTACTTCTGTTGACTTTAACAATAGGTGCCTTGTTTCTGATTGTGAAACTCCAAGCTGGACTCTCTAATCCCCCCAAAGATTCTGTGAATTACTTAATTCCTAGAATAAACTGTTTCTGTTTCAAATAGCTAAATGAGATTGTCTAGTCTGTAGCAATGAAATCTGGAAGATCTAGTCACTAATAGTTTGTTGAAAAGGTTAAATATAAATGGAAGCTTTGTCCTTGGGATTGGAATGTAAAGACTGTAGCAAATCAAACTAAGACAACCAATACTACATTAATATTACTATCTCCAATTGTGTATCAATGCACTTCCCCAAATTCCTTGTGGAGTGAATTTCTTGATTGATTACATGTACATATAGGTATAGGTAAAGTTTGACAAGTGCTCAATTAAGCTTCTACTTTAAAAATATAAAAAAGATAGAGATAAATCTGGAAGAATAAATTGTTTTGTTGTTTATATTCATCCATATTTTATTATTTCTCAGAAATAAACACATATTAGTTATATGTCTTTTAAAAAAACAAGTCTTCTACCTACTAATCTGTATATATTTGTATTGTTCTTTGACTTTTTAAAATATTCTCATATGCACTAATCTCATGACAAATGCTTGACATTTGGTAATATTGCCATTACAAAATATGCAAACAAAAGCCAAGAAAGAATAATAGTTGGCCTAGTCAGAACTTGAATGCTGGTCTTCTGACTCTAAGTCATGTGCTTTCTTGCTTTACACTAGCTGATCAGCAGTTCCTTGAGAGCAGGTCTCTATAAAATGAAATAAATTTTGATTATCAAGGCCAATGAAAGACTTGAATTGGAGCTGAGACTGTACCATTGGTTAGATTTGCAATTTGGGGCAAGGTAGTAAGTCTTTTTCAGTTCACTTCTATCTATAAAGTGAGAATACTACAAGCTTCTGGTGTGAACTATGAGTTCACAGTATATACCAATGAGCAATAAAATATAAGACTAAAAAAATAAAAAGGACAAGGCCAGGTTCAAAAACGAGATAAACCTGGTAGCTCAGTTTGTATGGCAAAGGGACTAAAAGTGTTCTATACAAAACTGGAGGTAGGATCCAAGCTTACTCTTAAAAGCCAGGTTTGGCAGAAAGGGGGCGGGGGGGAGGCAGGAGAATGGGTGCCTGAAAGCCAATATTCCAAAATACACTAAGAAAAAATACATAAAACTAAGAAGTACAGCCCACAAAATCAACAACTGAAACCTGATTCATTTCAGATAAATCATGTCATGGAACACATTCTAATAGATAGTTTTTAAAAGCTTGAAGATATTTAAAAGATTAATTTAGAAAAAACAAGAAATTATTAATAAGAAAAAGAAAGAAATCCAACTAAAGAGGTAAAGAGTAAAAAGAAATTAGAGCTGCTAGAAGTAGAAAATAATGTTTTGTGAAATGGATCTGACAATATCTGTTCTCTTAGCTAACAGAATTACATAACTGTGGTGAGCACTGCACAGGATTATGTGAGCCTCTTTTTTGTAAATTAAAAATGTCATACTATGGGACGGGGAATGGCAAGAATAGTCTGGGAGATCTCATTGAGGGAGGCTGTAAGCTATGGAGTTGGCAAGGAATCGGGGTAACTTGAAGAAAATGAAAGACTATCATAAAAGAATATATTGGCAAATTTCACTTTATTCTAGAATTTGCCTAAAGCACCAGTCTTCTGGGACATTCTATGATCTATATGTTAAAGAAGAAATAATGTATGCTTTTTTTAGGTTGCCTATAAAACACTCCACTTCTTTTTCTTATAGAGAAGGGAGAATAGAAAAAAGTACTACATAAATTAAGGCTATCCTTACCTTTCCCATTTAGGGGGGGAAAATCACCATCTGGGGAGGAAAATGTCTGGACATTGAGAATTTATGCTTTTTCTAAATGTACATTTCTCTGGGGATATATATTTGAAATTGGGCGCGTAAACATGGATTTGTGATGGTATTTTTCATGCAAATGTGCACAGGCGTGCCGTGCTGCTTGCTGCGTCCCACTCAAAAGTGGGTGGAGATAAGAGTGTTACTGAACAAGTATAATCTTCATACAAGTATTGTGCAGGCAGCGTCCATTCTGGCTGAGCATCTTAACAAAAATGAAAAGCTCAGATTGAACAGTGGGATTTTGCAAACGTTAATATTACAGTGTGAATGTTTCTAATCATTCTAAGTCTGTTGGGTCTTGAATTAGTAAGAATAGAAAACAATCAGGCCAGAAGGAAAACTGTCACATGGGGGAAATTGATAGACAGGAAATAGAATATAGTCAAGCCTGATGCTTGACCCAGGTTATAAATATTGTATATTGTGAAACTGAAACACTTGTAAAAACTTTCTGAAGGAATTCAGAATAATCTAACACCAGCAAAAAGCTCCATAGCCCCAAATCATATGAAGACTAAGTCTGGCAGTGTTTGAATTGTCGTGTGTATGAATTGTGATCGCGTTGTACCTTCCCTCCAACTTCCTTACACTGTTTTGAAGAAACTGGGAACTGGAAATGTGATTTTGATCCCCCTGTAGTCCAGTGGAATCAGTGATTCTGAAGCGTAAATAAAACAATGGGAGTAGAAAGGGGCTGAAACTTAGAAAAGGGAAGGACATTTTCCTGATGGTGAGTAAGGAATAACCAAGAAGCCTCCCTAGAAACATAATCGGGACTGGGAAGCAACAAAAAGAGGCAAGTAGGGAACAATTCTGTAACAAGATTACAATTCTGAGTTTGGGTAACTTGGTGTGTGCATTTCCCATTTAGAACTGAACTATGGACCTAGAGCTAGGTCAACAAGAGTTTTTTTGAATGGGAACCAAAGAACTTTAAAAGCATCTCATTCAGTGATCAGAGCAAAAGTAAAAGCTATATTAAGATGTGAAAATGGAGACATTTATAAAGATCTGATTTATGTATAAAATTGTGCCATCCTAAAATGAGTAATGAAACTGTGCTTATAATTATGCACCTGCTTCTATTTCTATTCTCAGAATCATCAGATTCTTATTACCTCTTGCCTCAATTACTACAGTAACTTTCTAATTTGGCCTTTAGTCTTCAATCTCTTCCCCATCTAAAGCATTCATTCTACTTCTTAGAACTGTTTTAGTGTTTAGTGACTCCCTGGTGCCTAGTAAGCACAAAACATGGCACTCATATTTTCTGTGATCTGGAGCCAAACCTACATTTCCAGCCTTATCTGCCATTACTTTTCTCCATGTACTTTTTGCTATAACCAAGATGTCTAGTCATCATTCCCCAAATGTCCTCCAGAGTGGTGATTCTAAAACACAAGCATAATCCTTTTATTGCCTAACAGAAAATCCTTCAGTGACTTTGTGTATAGCTGCCGTGTAGGATCGACTCCAATGTTATTAGTCTAGAGGACCCTCTAAATTTGGCCCCTGTCAAGCTATCCAGCCTTTCCTCTCAAGATCAGACCCCAAATTACCCTTCTTAAAACCTGGAGACCAATCATATGGAGCTACTTAAAATTGTCTACATAGGTCATACTCTTTCTTGCCCTGAAGCCTTTATTAAAGTAGTACCTTCTGCCTTGCACAGTCTTCCTCCTGCTTTTGCCATCTTCCTGTCTTCAATGCCCCCATGGTCCACCTGGAAAAGAAAAAAAAACCTTATAATTTTTCCAAGATTCAGCTTACATTTCTGTAAAACTTGATTACCATCTTCCTCACATACACCCACTACTCTTTCTCCTGTAATCCCAGTACCAGGTGCATGTTTTTATCATTAAGACTGTAGTATCTCTTTTTCATTAACCATTTCCTAACGTGTCTATAGCCTCACTAAGGGTAGGGACAATGTCCTATTTGCCTTTGCAACCCCAGCACAGTACCCAGTGCAGAAAGCAGAAGAGTGTTCAATAAATGGTAGCAAAGTGCTAACTCCTTGGGAGTAGGGCCTGTGGTATACCCATTGTGCTTAATGAATACCTGTTGAGTGAAAGAATAAATGATGGATACTTAAAATCTTCATGTCATCTGTACGTGCAACAGTAAAATCTCTCTTGATGAAACAGTACACTGTGTATATCATAGAGCAGTGCTTCTCAAACCCTAATATGCATACAAATCAGTTACATATCTTGGAAAAAATGGTATTCTGTTTCAGTAGATCCGTGTTGGGGCAGGGGAGGGGGGGTCATGATTCTAGATTTCTAAGGCAGAATCCATTAGGAAATGCCAGTGCTGCTGGTCCTCAGACCACACTTGCTAGAGGGCACAAGGGGAAGGGATTTGACCTGAGAGGTTCAGGGGAGAGACAAGTAGCAGAAGGAACTCAACAGAAGGGAGAACTACTTAGTGGTGCCAGAAGGTTTACCCAGCTGTGAACATATCCAGGCAGGCTTTTTGAGAGGTTATGCTGGGGCCTGGGGTTTTATCTTAACTTTCTTTATTTCTCTATCAATGTATCACTCAGAGTGAGGCTTTTTTTTCTTTCACTCCCCCACTATGATTCAGCCTGTATGATTTTCTCTGTATAAGAGCTCCCCAGGTTCCATTTTTAAACTGACCTGAAGCTGTTCTCCTATTTGCTTTTCATAAACTTAAGTTCTCCCTGCTTCATTGTCCAAACCCTGGAAATCCAATCTTTCCGGTTTTCAGAAGCCTCTCCAGCTGCCTGAATTGTTTTGCCTCCATTTTAATCAGAAACAGCTTTTCCTTTACTAGTATATGAACCAATTTTACTGCTGCAAAGGCCAATTTCCCAGCTGTGGCTGCTGTGATTGATAAGTACAGATCTTATTCTGAAAGACTTGTGGCTCTCCCCACCCCACTTTCAAAAGAACATGAATTAGTCAGGATTTTAAACTGTAGGGTGGCTTAGGAGAACACCAGCATTCTTACTGTTGACTGATCAAATGTCATAAAGGAAAAGCAAATGTGGGAGAGAAACTGGAGATTTGGGTGGCAACTGCAAGGAGCATTGCGAATGCATGTGACATCATGGAAACTGCCAGTGCTTTGCGAGTGTCAGTTTATAATTAGAGGTGCCATTGTAAGGTGAATTTTGACATTTACTTCTCCTTGTTGACTCTTCAGTAATATCTAGCTCCATATTATAGCATCGTCTCTTTCTTCAAGATATTAAGTAATTCCAGAGATTTCATATTCAGTCCAGGAAACCATATAAACATCTTATAAAGCCATTTTACATCTTAAACTATAAGCCTTTATTGCCATAAATACACACAAACACCAGCATATACATGATTATAATTTAATTTACTTATAGAATTTATAAATGTGAAATTATAAAATTGTATTATTTGGAAGAAAGTTAAGTGATTACAAAGTTTTTCCCTACAGAAATATTCAAGAGATCCATCAATACATTGTTTACATATAACATTCAAATGGATGAAAATAATGTGTTTGAAATCTAATTCATACCCTTTAACGTTCCCCTCAATCTATGCATGTAACCTGGACCCTAAGTTAATACTAAGTTAAATGCTTTACATGCCATTTGAAAGTAGGGTTGTTTAATCAATTTTGCACTGATGGAATGAAAATTGGCCCAATTTTTTTACTAGTATTAAGCTGGCACATACTAACACTGAGTTTAGAACTTCAACCGACTTCAAAGGAGACATTGGTTTCTTTTAGCATCTTGACAAATGAAAGGCCAAATAGGCTCACCATATGGATGCTAGAAACCTGTAAATATGCATTTATTTTCTTGAGATTTCAGACCCAGCTATAGGCACACACAATGTATCTTTCACATCGGTAAAGCATCTGCAGCCATTAAAAATGGACCCCTCCCTACTCCCAGTCTTTCTAAAACAGATAACACACAATTTCAGAAGAAAATTCTTTGGGGAAAAATGCAATCTTTGTTTTAGAAAACAATCACAAGTTGTAGAACTTCAGAGCTGAAATGAATTCTAAAGCTCATTTAGTTTGACTCTCGTTTTATAGCTGGTAAAGAAATGGAGTTCTGGAAGGTGACAGAGCCACATTGAAACTGCACTTCCTACTCTTCAGGCCAGAAATATTTCCTTTGCCATTATTTATTGAATAAATATAACAGAATTTAATTAGATCTCTAATATAAATATTTTAGAAATAAAGCATTAACTTTTGTAAGAATAGATGCGAGTATAACTGACAGCTTTCTGTGTGGAGGAAAATCTCCTTCCATACCTCAGGCTTTCTCCTGGTTGGTAGCTATTGGATTGAATCTGAACTACTTTTAATTCTCTTATGAGGTAAAAGAGGTTTCTTAGATAAGGAAAGCTGAGAGGTTAAGGAGAGAAGGATTCCATTACAAATGAAAAGACTAAGTACTTTGATTCTTAGGTTATTCTACAACCAAAACACCAATACCAGTTTAAAGGAGAAGTGAGCCTAAGCCTAGGACTCATGAACAGTGATAAATGTGAATGCACTTTAAAGGTGATATGTCTGGAAATTGTGTTATGTGAAGTATAAATGGAGGCTTAAACTAATGTTTGAAAAAATATCCTTAACGTATAAAGAGTTCATACAAACTGATCTAAGACAAACACTTAAAACGAATAGAAAAGTGGCCTAACGACAGGAATTAGCATTTATAATGAACATAAAACATACTTAATCTGCTAATAATACTAGAAAGGCAGATTCTAGAGGGTTTCTATTCTTCACCTATAAAAAATAACTTAATTTCTCTCACTTTTTTCATTGATACTTTTTTTCTTTAATGATATCTATTGACTATAATGTGGTAAGTATACTATAATTTAAAATTTATATACTGTATATATTCTTTATGAAAAATTGCTTTAAAGTACGTATTAAGAACCTAAAATGTGTGCAGATCTCTTTACCTAGTAAATCTATTTTAGAGAATGTATATTAAGGATCAGATGCAAATCAAAATTTGTGGAAAAAAAGGTTAATTATAGCATCATTTATAATAATGAAAAATGACAATAAATAAACATTTGCAAACATAATTAAAGGGCTAGATAAATAAAATATCCATAAGAAGGAATTTTTATATTCTTTAAGAACCTTGTTTTCACATATGTAGGGGTCAAGAAAAATGTTGGCAACATAATGTCATAAAAAATGAGAATAGGTTTCATCAAATTTGGATACATTTTTAGCTATTATTTCTTCAAATACTTACTGTCCTTTCTGTGTTTTATTTTGGGTAGTTTCAGTTGCTATGTCTTCAAGTTTACTAATGTTTTCTTCTGTAATGTCTAATTTTCCCTGTATCCTATCCAGTGTATTTTTCATCTCCAACTTTGAATTCTATCTCCAGAAGTTTGAAGTGTGTGTGTGTCTGTCTGTCTGTGCCTTTATTTAACTTTTTAAGTATATGGAATAGAGTTTATATAGTTTTTTTTTTCATCTTTTTTACTTATTTTTGAGAGACAGAGAGAGACAGCACGAGCAGGGGAGGGTCAGAGAGGGAGACACAGAATCTGAAGACAGGCTCCAGTTTCTGAACCAGCTGTCAGCACAGAGCCCAATGCGGCGCTCTAATCCATGAACTGGGAGATCATAACCTGAACCAAATTAGGACACTTAACCAACTGAGACACCCAGGTGCCCCTATATACTATGTTTTAATATTTTAATCTTCTTATGTGCTAATTCTGACATCTGTCAGTTCTGGGTCAGTTTTAATTGCTTAATTTATCTCCTCAATAGGTCATATTTCCTCCTTGTTTTCATGCCTGGTAACATTTATCAGATGCCAGACATTGTGAAATTTTCCTTATCTGATGATGGATATTTTTCTGTTCCAAAAATATTCTTGAGCTCTTTCTGGGTGCAAATCACATGGAAAGAATTTGATCCCTTTGGGTATTACTTTTTAATTAAATTAGGTCAGAGTATAGCAGCACTATATTGGAGGATAATTATTCTCTACTACTAAGCGAGATCCTTCTGTTTACACTACCTAATTCTAACCTGACTGATGGGAGTAGACAGTATTCCTGCTCTATGTGAGCACTGGGTACTGTTACCACTAATTCTTTTAAGTAGTTCTTTCACCAGCATTGAGTTGTTCCCTCATATGCCAGTGCTGATCGTTACTAAGCTGAAACTCAAAGTAGTCCATCTAAAGATCTTTGACATTTTGTCTCTGTGCAGCTCTCTCCTTTACATACTCTGCCCTGACAACTCTAGTCACCATGATCTTCTCACACTCTCAGGTTCATCTCTTCCTGTCTTGGAGTCTGCCACTTTGCCTAGGTTCCCTTTTCTTGTGCCACAACCTGGGAATTCTCTCAAGGCAGTAAACTGGACAAACAGAGGACTCACCTTGTTTTATGTCCTTCACTCCTCATGTCTTATGTCTTGAAATACCATCATTTCATATATTCTACCTTTTTTCTTCTTATTTTAGACAGGAAGTCAAATCTGGTCTCTTGTCTGGAAATAGAAGCCCGTTCCTTTTTGATGTCTATTTTTCCAAAATATTGTTGAAATGGATTTATCTGTATATAGTAGAGTATAAGGAGAAGCCTCACTACAAACAGAAAATTTGAAAGTCTAAATAATCCCAAAGTTAGTTTTAAATAAATATATGCAAGAGTTTAACAAAATTCAACATCTGTTCATGATAAAAACTCTTACACTGGGTTTAGAGGGAACATAACTCAACATAATAAAGGATAAAAGCCATACAGTAAACCCACATCTAACGTCATCTTCAATGGTGAAAAACTGAGAGCTTTTCCTCTAAGATTAGAACAAGACAAGGATGTCCATTCATAACTCTTATTCAGCATGTTAGTAAAAGTCTTAGCTACAACAATCAGAGAAGAAAAAGAAAGAAAAGGCAACCATAATCGTAAAGAAGAAGTTAAACTGTCCCTATTTGCAGATGACATGATAATATATGTGGAAAATCCTAAAGACTCCACCAAAAAACCTATTAGAACTGATAAATGAGTTCAGTACAGTTGAAAGATATAAAATTAATGCACAGATATCAATTGCATTTCTATACACTAATCAGGAGGTAGCAGAAAGAGAAATTAAAAAAGCCATCCCGTATACAATTGCATCAAAAAAAAATAAAATATTTAAGAATAAACTTAACCAAGGAGGTGGAAGATCTATACTCTGAAAACTATAAAACATTGGTGAAAGACACTAAAGATGATACAAACAAATGGAAAAATATTCCTTCTCATGGATTGGAAGAATTAATATTGTTAAAATGCCCATACCACCAAAGCAATTACAGATTCAATGCAATGTCTACCAAAATACCAACAACATTTCTCACAGAACTAGAACAAATAATACTAAGATTGTATGGAACCACAAAAGACCCCAAATAGTCAAAGAAATCATGAGAAATAACAAAGCTGGAGGTATCACAATTCCAGATTTCAAAATATACTATAAGACTGTAGTAATCAATACAGTATGGTACTGGCACAAAAATAGACACACAGATCGGTAGAACAGAATAGAGAGTCCAGAAATGAACCTATGTTTATATGGTCAGTTAATCTATGATAAAGGAGGCAAGAATACACAAGGAAAAAAGACAGTATCTTCAACAAATGGGTGCTGGGAAAATGGGACAACTACATGCAAAAGAATTAAACTGGACAATTTTCTTATACCATACACAAAAACAAACTAAAAATGCATTAAAAATCTATATGTGAGACCTGAAACCATACAACTCCTAAAAGAAAACATAGACTAATTTTTTAATGTAGGCTGTAATAGCATTTTTCGAAATATGTCTTCTAAGGCAAAGAAAATAAAAGCAAATATAAACTTCAGGAATTACAGCAAAATAAAAAGGATTTGTACCACAAAGGAAATTGTCAACAAAATGAGAAGACAACCTACAGAATGGAAGAAGATATTTGCAAATGACATGTCTGATAAATGGTTAGTATCCAAAATATATAAAGAACTTAAACAACTCAACACCAACAAAACACAAATAATATGATTAAAAGTGGGCAGAGGACCTGAATAGAAACTTTTCCAAAGAATACATACAGATGGCAAATGGACACATGAAATTGTGTTCAATATCACTAATCATCAGGGACATGCAAATCAAAACCACAATATTACCTGTCACCTGCCAGAATTGGTAGGATAAAAAAATAGAGGAAATGACAAGTGTTGGTGAGGATATGGAGAAAAAAGGAACCCTCAGGCTTTGTTGATGGGAATGTAATTTGGTACAGCCACTGTGGAAATCAACATGGAGATTCTTCAAAAAACTAAAAATAGAAATGCCATATGATCCAGTAATGCACTATTGGGTATTACCCAAAGAAAATGAAAGCACGAATTCGAAAAGATATATGTAGCCTATGTTTATTATAATAGCCAAGATATGAAAGTAATCTAAGTGTCCATTGATAGATGAATGGATAAAGCTATGGTATATATATGTATACAATGAAATATTGTTTAGCCATAAAACAGTTAGATTTTGCCATTTTGCGACGACATGGAGAGATGTAGGGTATATTAGGCTAAGTGAAATAAGTCAGACACAGAAACACAAATACTGTATGATTTCATTAAAAAACAAAAACGAATAAACAAAAAGCAGAAAAAGACTTACAAATACAGAGAACAAACTAATGGTTACCAGAAGGACATGGTTTGGGCAATGGGCAAAACGGGTGAAGGAGAGTGTAAGATATAGGCTTCTAGTTACAGAATGAATAAGTCATGGGAATATAAGGTACACCATAGAGAATACAGTCTGTGGTGTTGCAGTGGTGTTGTATGATGACAGATGGTAGCTACACTTGTAGCAAGTGTAGCATAGGGTATAAATTCATCTGATTACTATGTTGTACACTTGAAACTAATGTAACATTGTGTGTCAACTATATTTTAATAAAATAAGTAAATAAGCAAATAAATGTGTGCAAAAACTAAGCACATGCTTGCACATTCATGTTAAGAGAAGAAAATGATATCAAAATTTTAGCAAAAGTACTAATCTGAGGGATTGTGTCTGATTTGTATTCATATTCAGACTTTCTAAATTATCTTCAACTATTAAAATATGTTAATTTTACTAAAACTGAATGTTGCATATAATGTAAGTATATATAACTTTGGTAAAAGAAATAAAACTTGTATTTTGAGAATAACACACTAAAATCAAAGAGTGGAATATATATATAAAAGAAAGCATATCTGATTTCATGAAGGGAATGGGGTATACTCACCAATGAATTAAATACACAATCCTGTTGATAGTGGGTCCTGGTACTAGAAGCCTTTCACCAAAAGCCAAATGTCCAGCATTCCTTGAGGCTGGGAAGGGATATGTCATGGCTTGGTTTTGGGATCAGATAATATCTAAACTTCCAACTGAGTTTTTGTGCTTGCTCTTGTTTTGAAAATATCTAAATGATGGTTGTTAAATTTCAAGAACTGACTGGTTCCCTTGGAAAGAGGTAACCCTCTACAGACTCTTGAAAGTCAAGAATGAATGTTTTCCTATGGAAGTGTTAAATAAAATGATTTCTGGGAGTGCAATGAAATTTGACTTTTGCAGTTTTTCATAACTTGCTAAGTAAGCAATTTTGTGTAATTGTGAAGAGATAAAAGATAATAAGATGACTAAAAATCAAATAGCCTAAAATAGACTGTATTTGAAAGAAATTTCTTAATCTAAGTAGATACATACGTACACTTTTTTCTTTATTTTTTTTAACGTATTTTCGAGAGATAGAGCACGAGCAAGGGAGGGACAGAGAGAGAGGGAGACACAGAATCCAAAGCAGGCTCCAGGCTCTGAGCTGTCAGCGCAGGGCCTGATGTGGGGTTCAAACTCACAAACTGTGAGATCATGACCTGAGCTGAAGTCAGACGCTTAACTAACTGAGCCACCCAGGCACCCTGATACATAAGTTCACTCTTAAGAACTCAGAAGATTGTGCTCCAGAGAAAAGCAAAATCAGAGAGGAATAGTTTTGGAAAGGACCATAGATGTCTTCTAGTCTGTTGTATTTCAAGTATGGCCAGAGATTGCCTGGGTTTGAATCCCGTCTCTGTTACCTACAAGCTGCTGACTCTGTACAACTTATTAACCCCTCTGTACCACACCTTCCCCTCTATAAAATCATAATTAAAATAGTGTTGTGAAGATGATATGAGTTCATGTAAATATAGAGCTTAGACTACCTGGCACACAGTAAATTTTAAAGAAATACTAGCTTTTGTTATTCTAGATGTATATGGATGGAATTTAAAAAACATTAATGACCACGAATTTAATGAGTATTAAAAAATATATAACTATCTCATTAAATGTGTAATTATTTAGATAGTATTCCTTGAGATCATTTATGTTATGATATAAAGTTAAAACATTAATTTTTAATTAAGCAAATACTAATATGGTTGCATGTGCATATTGCAAAAATCATGCTGCTGGTACACAAAAGACTTAGGTATAATCCCCTCACTTAACAGATGAGGAAAATAAAGCCCAAAGAGAAAAAAAATGATTATACAGGAAGTTAGAAACAAAGCAAGGTGAGAATTCAAATCGATTGATTCCCATTTCACTACTTTTGCAACCTATTTTTCTAAGCCTTCATTCCCCTTCTTACCCACACTTTGACTTTAGCTTTCATAGAGACATAGTCAATAGCTTACTTTCTTCAGAGTTCCCTTCTCCCTATTCCATGTGACTCATGATATAAAGAAAATTTACTTGCATGACTTTAATAATTAGCCTTAAGCTTTAACTCTGGTAGACAAATGTGAAATTTATTTAGCCCAAATGTGACAAATAAGGCAAGCCTCATTCATTAAACGCTAAAAATAAAGCAAGTAGAATGTTTAAGTAAAACATAAAAGAAATAGCTCTACTCAACACATTTCATGCATGAAAAGTATTCAAGTCAATGCCCCTGTTGGGGATAGGAAGAAATAATTTCAGGAATTTATGCTGGTTAAAGGAGCAGAGCTGCAAGAAATGAAAATCCTTAGCCATTAAATTCAACTTGAGATAGTGAAATGATAGAAAAGAAATATGACTACATGAATGTTATGCAAAGAATAACTATTTTTCATACATGGAGCTACTGTCTAGTGGAAGTAAATAAATAATTATAGTACAGTGCTATAATAGAAATAGTTAAGGTGCAAACTGATGATTAATTTTTCCAGAGTTTAATAGAGGTTATATAGGTGAGCTGACACTTAAAGGATAAGTAAAGTCTTCCTGGTTGTTAACCTACAGGAAGTGCAACCCAAGCTGAGGGCAGGGCAAGTGTAAACATGGTGAAAGTTGGATGCTTTCAGGACACTGCAAATCATCTGATACGGTTGTATTGCAGGGAACTCATAACAGTGAATAGCAAGTCATGAAGGGGTAAAAGTAGATGAGAATACTTATCCTTGCATTCATTAAGTTAGCCATTATTCTTCTGTCATTTTGTAATGTGCTAATTCATTCAATGTTCATAAAAGGTAGGAAGGCTCCTTGGTGAAGGTTAAAGGAATATAAATCTAGTCTATATAGTAATTTTTGAATAGCACCTCATGTAGAGTCAGATAAGATGATTTACTGGTCTCAGTGTAACTTGGAACAGACTGATAAAAAGCAGCAGTTGGAGACAAGCAAACATTAATTCCACCATTTTCTCTGTAGGTACCACATAGGGCTTCTTGTTACCAACTCACTATTTGAGAGCAGTAGGTACTAAGAGTGAGCACTTTCATATTATAAAATGAAAGGAACAATACTGTCCACTGCCGATAAAAAGTACCTAGATGTCTCCAATGTACTTTGTTGATTAGCCTATGTTTCTGACATTGTTTATTTTAAGATCAAGACTTTTAGTGGCTGGCCCTAACAGATACTTGGCGCAAAACAGCTACATCACACAAAGGCAAACCTAATGGCTCAAAAAAATAACTCCTTTAACCCACAGCCTTCTGCCTAGAAAATTGTAGAAATCATTCCTAAGATTTTTTTTTCATGCCATTAGCAATGTCCATTCTGAAAATTCAGGTATTTCTTTCTAATAACTCATTATCATACTCTTTTTTTTCTTGTGAAGGGAAGACAAATAGTTTGCTTTAAGGGAAAAATAATGCTTTAAAATTTTCACTTCTGTCATACTAGTTAAGCATAAGACTTCAATAGTATAAAAAGATGAAATCTATATAACAATAAAAATACTATATTTCTCTTTCCCTCCCATCCTACTCTTACTATTGGTATGGTTCCAACCTGTACATGGCATGCACCTTAAAAATATTTTATGATTACAAAATATAATGAAAAGTTTCAGGACATTAAAAAATTTGAATTCCAGTTAATTAACATACAGAATTAGATGAGCACCGTTTCATGTATCTGTTGGCTACCTGTATGTCTTCTTTGGAGAAATATCTGTTCATATCTTCTGTTCACTTTTAAGTTAGATTATTTATTTTTATGGTATTGAGTTGTGTAAGTTCTTTATATATGTTGTAGAGTAAACCATATCAGATATGCCATTTGTAAATATCTGCCCTCCATTCTGTAGGTTCTCTCTTAGCACTGCTGTGCAGAAGCTTTTTATTTTGATGTAGTCCTAATAATACATTTTTGCTTATGTTTGTTTTGCCTCAAGAGACATATTTACAAAAATGTTGCTATGGTCAGTGTTAAAGAAATTACTTCCTATTCTCTTTTCTAAAATTTTTATGGTTTCAGGTCTCACATTTAGATTGTTAATCCATTTCGACTTTATGAATTTGAATTAATGAATTTGGAAGATTTCTCCTCTTCTATTTTTTTGGAATAGTATAAGAAAAATAGGTATTAACTCTTCTTTAAATGTTTGGTAGAATCCACCTGTGAAGCTGGCTGGTCCTGGATTGATTTTTTTTTTTTTTTTTACTGCTTTAATTTTATTGCTTGTAATCAGTCTGTTCAAATTTTCTACTTGTTCCTGATTCAGTTTTGGGAGGTTATTTATATTTCTAGGGCTTCATCCATTTCTTCTAAGTTGTCCAGCTTGTTGGCATATAATTTTTCATGAAATTCTTTTATAATCCTTTGTATTTCTGTGGTGTCAGTTGTCACTTCCCTTTCATTTCTGATTGTATTTGAGCCTTCTCTCTCTCTATCTCTCTCTCTCTCTCTCTCTCTCTCTCTCTCT
>PJEM01017609.1:0-21455 GCA_004023845.1 Helogale parvula
CCTGGGTGGCTCAGTCAGTTAAGCCTCTGACTTCGGCTCAGGTCAGATCTCATGTTCGTGGGTTCGAGCCCCGCGTCAGGCTCTGTGCTGACAGCCAGCTCAGAGCCTGGAGCCTGCTTCCAGTTCTGTGTCTCCTTCTCTCTCTGCCCCTCCCCCTCTCATGCTCTGTCTCTCTCTGTATCAAAAATAAATAAAACATTAAAAAAATTAAAAAAAAAAGAATTATCCACCATGATCAAGTGGGATTCATTCCTGGCTTACAGGGCTGGTTCAATATTTGCAAATCAATCAATGTGATACAATCACATTAACAAAAGATAAAAACTATATGATCCTGTCGATAGATGCAGAAAAAACATTTGACAAAATACAGCACCCTTTCTTAATAAAGACTCTCGAGAAAGTCTGGATAGAAGGAACGTACTTAAACATCATAAAAGCCATTTATGAAAAGCCCACATATAATATCATCCTCCATGAAGAAAAACCGAGAGCTTTCCCCCTGAAATCAGGAACACGACAGGGATGTCCACTCTCACCACTGTTGTTTAACATAGTGCTAGAAATCCTAGAATCAGCAGTCAGACAATAAAAGGCATCAGAATTGGCAAAGGTGAAGTCAAACTTTCACTTTTCGCAGATGACATGATACTTTACATGGAAAACCTGGCCAACTCCACCAGAAGCCTACTAGAACTGATCCATGAATGACTTTGAATTCAAAGTCACAGGGTACAAAATCAACAGAAATTGGTTGCATTTTTATACACCAATAATGAAGCACCAGAAAGAGGAATCAAGAAACTGATCCCATTCACAATTGCACCAAAAACCATAAAATACCTAGGAATAAACCTAACCAAAGATGTAAAAGATCTGTATGCTGAAAACTATAGAAAACTTATGAAGGAAATTGAAGAAGACACAAAGAAATGGAAAAACATTCCATGCTCATGGATTGGAAGAATAAACATTGTTAAAATGTCATTATTACCCAAAGCAATCTACACATTCAATGCAGTTCCAATCAAAATTGCACCAGCATTCTTCTCAAGGCTAGAACAAACAATCCTAAAATTCATATGGAACCACGAAAGACCCTGAATAGCCAAAGTAATATTGAAGAAGAAAACCAAAACGAGAGGCATCACAATCCCAGACTTTAGCCTCTACTACAAAGCTGTAGTCTCAAGACAATATGGTATTGGACCAAAAACAGACACATAGACCAATGAAATAGAATAGAGAACCCAGAATTGGACCCACAAATGTATGACCAATTAATCTTTGACAAAGCAGGAAAGTATCCAATGGAAAAATTACAGCTTCTTTAACAGATAGTGCTGGGAGAACTGTACAGCAACATGCAAAAGAATGAAACTGGACCACTTTCTTATATCATACACAAAAATAAACTCAAAATGGATGAAGGACCTGAATGTAAGACAGGAAACCATCAAAACCCTAGAGGAGAAATCGGGAAATAACCTCTTTGACCTCAAACACAGCAATTTCTTACTTGACACATCTCCAAAGGCAAGAGAATCAAAAGAAAAAATGAACTATTGGGACTTCATCAAGATAAAAAGCTTTGCATGGCAAAGGAAACAGTCAACAAAGGAAACAAAACTAATAGGCAACCAACGGAATGGGAAAAGATAGTTGCAGATGACATAGCAGATAAAGGGCTAGTATCCAAAATCTATAAAGAACTCACCAAACTCCACACATGAAAAACAACTAATCCGGTGAAGAAATGGGCAGAAGACATGAACAGATACTTCTCCAAAGAGGAAACCCAGATAGCCAGCAGACACATGAAACGTTGCTCAGCGTCACTCATCATCAGGGAAATACAAATCAAAACCACACTGAGATACAACCTTACACCAGTCAGAGTGGCTAAAATGAACAAATCAGGAGACTATAGATGCTGGCAATTATGTGGAGAAATGGGCACCTTCCTATACTGTTGATGGTAATGTAAACTGGTGCAGCCACTCTGGAGATTCCTCAAAAAATTAAAACTAGAACTCCCCTATGACTCAGCAATAGCACTGCTAGGAATTTACCCAGGGGATACAGAAGTGCTGATGCATAAGGGCACATGTACCCCAATGCTCATAGCAGCACTTTCAACAATAGCCAAATCATGGAAAGAGTCTTAAATGTCCATCAACTGATGAATGCATCAAGAAGGTGTGGTTTATATATACAATGGAATACTACATGGAAATGAGAAAGAGTGAAATCTGGCCATTTGTAGCAACGTTGATGGAATTGGAGGGTGTTATGCTAAGTGAAATAAGTCCAGCAGAGAAGGACAGATACCATATGTTTTCATTCATATGTGAAACAGGAGAAACTTAACAGAGGACCATGGGGGAGAGGAAGGGGAAAAAATGTTAAGGAGAGGGAGGGAGGCAAACCATAAGAGATTCTTAAATACTGAGAACAAACTGAGGGTTGGTGGGGGGTGGGGGATGGGGAAAAGAGGTATTGGGCATGAAGGAGGGCACTTGTTGGGATGCACACTGGGTGTTATGTGGAAACCAACTTGACAAAAAACAAAAAAATAACATAATAAAGAAATTTTAAAAATTTGACAAAAAAGGAATACAAGGGACCTTGAATAAAATATTCTGTAAACCCAGGGGAGCCTGGGTGGCTCAGTCAGTTAAGCATCCTACTTTGACTTAGGTCATGATCTCACGGTTGTGGGTTTGAGCCCCACCTCGGGCTCCATGCTGACAGCTTGGAGCCTGGATGGAGCTTCCTTCACATTCTGGATCCCCCTCTCTCTCTGCTCCTCCCCTACTCACACTCTTGTCTCTCTCTCAAAAATAAATAAATGTTTAAAAAATTTTAAAAATATGTGTGTGTGTGTGTGTGTGTGTGTGTATGTGTGTGTATTCTGTAAACCCACACCAGAACTAAGTTAGTTTACTGAACTCAAAATAATCCTTTTTACTGAACCATAAAACAAATGTTTGCCTAAAAATTACTTAATTAACCAACACATATAGGAACAAAGTATTTCCCAAACAGTTTCACTAAACATACAATCCACACACTGTTTGGAAATTTGATATGTACCTTCCTTCCTGGGAAGCTGAAGTCCAGGCACCATGAATGACAGATGCCTGTTTTGCCATCCCCTCCCCCATCTTTGCCTCAGGATTTGACGCACCTGCTCTCCTAAAGACTGCCCACCGGGCCACCAAGCCTGACCCTGACCCTTGCATTTGCTGTTCAGCCCAAATGCGGAAATTGGCTATTAACCCTGTAAACAGGCCTCTGCCCCCTAGGCTAATGGCTGGTGGTGAAAAGCTAGACTGACGCAGAATGAGAGCTGGGGGCACAGTTCAAGTGTCTAGGGGAGCTGTGCGCAACTCTGTGAATTGTCCTGGGCTAAGCGCAGGATGGGGAAGGCTTGGAACCTTGAGGGGCAAGATTATTCTTACCCCCCTGCTCATAGGCCCACAGATGCTGCACTGCCCCCTTAGTGGAGCCCCCTCTTCTGGGCCTGCAGGGAGGAGAGAGTAGCCACCTGTGGGCAGGTGTGCCCCACCCAAAAGTACCTCCATCTAGAGTGACCCAGCACTGGTGCCTAGTTGTGTGGAGGAGGACCTTTCTTTCCACCCCATTTTAGTTGAGCAGACAAGCCCTCAGGGCCTCCCCTAGACCTCTCCACAGGTTGCTGGCTTCCCACTCAGGCTGCCAACTTTGTGGGACACAGGTCCCCGGCCATTGTCCCCCTCCCCCCCACCCCTAGGCTACAATTTCCTTTTCAGGTCAGGGAAGACTGAGAGGTTTGTAGGCCTAAGGGCAGGAGCTTGAGGATGCAGGCTGGAAAGTTGGAGGAGGATTCTTCAGGCCCTGGCCAGGCTGGAGCAGTCTTACCACTTCAGATCCCTGGCAGGACAGGGTGAGGGAGCAAACTGTCTGGTGACCCCAGGGCCAGTGACTAGGAGCATGGGAAAGGAAGAGTGTTGGGTGGCAGGCTACTCCCCCTCCCTTTGAGACGTCACTGGAGTCTGTGGCCCAGGAGCAGGGGGAGGAGTCACCTGATCCATAAATCCCAGAGCCGGCTGGCTGGGGTCCCACTGTCACCTGGAGGAGCCACCTCAAGGAGCCGCCTCATCCACAGCCTTCCCTTGGTGAGTAAAGAGGCTGCTCTCCCCCAAGGGTTGGGACTCCTGGACGGCAGTCTGTCCTGGGTGTATGGCACACTCTCCCTCTTCTCCCTCCCAAGTCCCTCTTCCCTATGAACCACGTCCCAAAAAAGAACCCTTTCCCTTTCTCTCCCCAATGCTGTTCCTGTGCCTGCTGCCTCTAAGTGTGGGAGGGACAAGGGGTAGAAGCACGTGCCTCTGTCACCACCACACCCATTCCACATCCCCAACTCCCATGGAGGGGAGATGGCAAACCACAGAGAAAAGGCAACATGCCATGCACCGGGTGCCCCCAGTACCCCTACATTGCTGAGCTCCCCTGACCCAAGTCTCTGTTCCTTTTCCCAACCTTCTCCCACTTCTGGAAACCCTGAAGGGAGGAAGAGTAGGCCTGACTGACCAGGAAGGGCCCTCAGCTGGCAAGCTGGGATCCTCTATGCCCTGGGGGGCTCTGGGAAAGGCTAGCTGCCAGGAGACTTCAGGGTCCAGATGCCTGGACTCCTGAGGTGAGGAGCAGTGGCAGAAGAGGGAAGGGCATTAGGAAACACTAAAGCTGCCCCTGAGGTGCCAGCTGTCCAAGGGGACCCTGAAGAAAAGGAAGGAGGTATGGATGGAAGTATCTGTCTTCTTGAGTGCTGTCCACTATCCACGGGAGCAGCCCTGTCATGGCCAGCTGCAAGCTAGCCCTTCTGCTGCTGCTGCTGCTGCTGACCACCCACCCTGAGCCCTCAAAGGCTCAGCACTGGTCCCATGGCTGGTACCCAGGAGGAAAGCGAGCTTCCAGCTCAGCCCAGCACCCACAGCATGCCCCAAGGCTCCCAGGTAAGTCAAGGGTCTCCCCAGCCTGAGTGGGAGGAAGAAGGTGCTGGCTGGGGCTCCTTCACCTACTGTGAGGCTGGGACGGGCAGGCCACGGCCTTGGCTCCCTTCTGAGGAAGGGTCCTGGGCACTGCAGCAAGCAGACCAGACCAGACTGCCCTTAACCTCCCAAGCGATGCCCTGGTTTCCCCTGAGAACACTGCGCCCTGGGAGGCCAGAACCACAGGCTGGTGGTCCCTCCGCAGGAAGCAGCACCTGGTGCAGACACTGCTGGTAAGTACAGGGAGAGGCTCAGGCATTGGCCACCGGGGGCCCTTATGGCTAAGGTCTTGGGGCGGGGAGCTATGTGGACAGAAGACGGGGTGATGAGAAAACACGGAGACGCCCCCTGCCAAATGACCTGAGGCACACAGCCATCTGCCATCTGCTATTCTTCCTACTTCCCAGAATTCTAGACAATTTATGATAAGATACGTTAAAGTAAAATATTAGAAGCCATTAGTGAAGTAGGAGATAATTGGGCTTAAAACCTCCATAAATAAGACAGTAGCTGTGGTGGTGTCCTCCAGGCTTCTTTCTCATCAAGAGAACCCAGTGTGTCTTCCGGTAGACAGGACCTCAGTGGAAAGAGGTGAGGGGTGTGGACTCACACTAATAGAAGGGTCCCAAGAACCAGGTGGTCACTGAACTAGCAATGACTTAGTGATTGCAGGAGACTGAGTACAAAGATGGATTACTACTATTTTGCAAATTTATTTTAGAAGGTTTTTTTTAACGTTTACTTATTTAAAAAATTTTTTTTTCTAATGTTTTCTTTATTTTTGAGAGGGAGAGGGAGAGAGAACGAGAGAGAGAGAGAGAGAGAGAGAAAGAGAGAGCGAGGGCGAACTTAAGCAGAGGAAGGTCAGAGAGATGGGGGGATACAGAATCCGAAGCAGGCTCCAGACTCTGAGCTAGCTGTCAGCACAGAGCCCGATGGGGGGCTCGAATCCACGAACCATTTGATCATGACCTGAGTCGAAGCTGGTCGCTCAACCGACTGAGCCACCCAGGCGCCCCTGTTTACTTATTTTTGAGAGACAGAGTGCAAGCAAGGGAGGGGCAGAGAGACACACACACACAGAATCTGAAGCAGACTCTAGGCTCTGAGCTGTGAGATCACGACCTGAGCCAAAGTCAAGATGCCCAATGGACTGAGCCACCCAGGCACCCCTTGCAAATTTTTCAAGTGCACCAGGGGGCGCTAACTGAAGGAGAAAGTGGTAAATTCCTATAAGGCAAAAACTTATCACCAAATTTAAGTCGGTGTGAGCTCAGGTTTTTACATACCAGGTTTGTTTAGGGTGGGAAACGCCCAAGGAGCTACAGAGCCCCGCTGCTGGGTCCTCTAGCAGGCAGGGGGCGTCCGCAGGATATGAGAGCAGGCCCACAGCCGGGAGGCAGCGTCCAGCTCCGCGAGGACAGATCGGGAGGGGAGGGGGCGGGCAAGGTTGCAGCTGGGCTGCCAGGTGACCAGGGCGTCCACTAAAATGACCGCTTCCTTTCCCCGCAGACCGGACCCCGAGCGCCGCGCCCTGCAGCCTTCCAATAAAGATGTGAACTCCCTGAAGCTGGTATCTCGAGTTCTCTGCGTCGTCCCCTCCCTTGCCCGCACTGAGACCCTACACCGCGTGGGGGCTGGAGGGACGCGGGCGCGGCCCGCTGGCGGGAGGGACACGGGACGGGTCATGGCAGGCCCCGCAGGAAGGGGGCAGACAGAGCCAGCAAACCGGGGCGGATGAAGACATGAGGGTGGCACACGCAGATGTTGGCGGGCGTGCACCCCTCGAGCGGGTCCAGGCAATGGGAGGTGGGGCCCACGGACTACGAGTCCCGTGGTGCCCCGCGCGCTTCCGGGCCCCGTGATGCCCTGCGGCGCACGGGACGCGGGGCATTCTGGGCCATGCTGCGCGCGCTGAGGGTCCTGGGCTCGGGCCCCCGGTGCGGGCCTCGGGTTCCGCTGCTGCTGCCGGTTCGCGGCCGCAAGACCCGCCATGACCCGCCGGCCAAGTCTAAGATCGGGCGCGTGGCGACCCCGCCTGCGGTGGATCCTGTAGAGTTCTTCGTGCTGACGGAGCGTTACCGGCACTACCGCCAGACGGTGCGCGCCCTCAGGTGTGTATGACTAAGGGAAGGGGGCTGAGGGCGGTGTGACCGAGCGGGCGGGCGTAGAGGGTGCCGATTTTGGGCTCGTCTCCGCTCAGGCTGGAGTTCGTGTCCGAGGTGCGGAAGAAGATGCACGAGGCCCGGGCCGGGGTCCTGGCAGAGCGCAAGGCGCTGCAGGATGCCGCTGAGCACCGCGACCTGATGGCCTGGAACCGGGCGGAGAACCAGCGGCTGCACGAGCTGCGGTGAGCGGGCCGGGAGGCGGGGCGGTCCGCCGGCTGGCGCGAGGGAGACCCAACGGCACTGAGTTTGCCCCACACCCCAGGTTAGAGAGGCTGCGGCAGGAGGCGCGGGAGCAGGAGCAGCGGCAGGCGGAGCAGAAGGCCCGGCGAGCCCAAGAGGCGCAAGCCTGGATCCAGCTCAAGGAGCAGGAAGTGTTGCAGCTACAGGTGGGCCGTGTCTCCAGGGGCCGGGGCTGGAAGCCGGGGACTCTGCCTGGGCTGCACTCGGAGTCCTGGGCGCGGCGAAGTGGGGCACTGGCCGCGTGCACAGAAAGGGCGAGCAGCCTTTTGTCTTGGAGTTAGTAAGTGAGGATTTGGGAGAGGAGTGCGAGGAGAGTGCCTGGCGGGCGCAGAGATCCAGAACTGAGAGTTGACACTGAAAACTGTTTAAGTACCTAGGTGGTGGTAAACCCGCGTCTGGGAGGGATCCCAGATTCCACAAGGAATTCGTGTTTTGCCTTACGTCAAAGTCGTTGAAGTTATGGTCTAGACTAGAGTGTCAGGTGTGAGACTTAAAAATCAAGAGAGACCAGTTAGGAATGATCCAGCAAGAATGGAGGAGGTCTAAATTAAAGTAATAGAAGGAGAAGGACACATTTGAGAGAGATTTAAGAAGGACATTGAGGCAACATTGAGGAACTGATACTACACCTAGTGGGACCCAATATTGTCACAGCTGGTGCACTTGGAGTTCTGCCTGAGAAGTCGAGTGAATGATTATCCCTAAGAAAGAGGAACGTTAAGGCTGCCTGAGATTCTTCCCCTGGAAGGTCCACAGGGCACTCACAGGGGACCTGGGCTCCAAGGATCTGTCCAAAGAGAGCTGGAACCTCTCCCTCAGTGGGCAAAAGGCCAGCAGGCAGCAGGCATGTGCTGGAGACTTCCATTGAGCTGGCCTTCTCTCTCCCAATAGGAGGAGGCAAAAAATTTCATCACCCGGGAGAACCTGGAAGCGCGAGTGGAAGAAGCATTGGACTCCCCGAAGAGCTACAACTGGGCCATCACCAGAGAGGGCCTGGTGGTCAGGCCACAGCACAAGGGCTCGTAAGGGCCCAGGAAGAACAGTGCCCAGTGGGACCATGTGTGTGGAGGTAGGAGGGTTGGACCTGATCTGGGAGAAACCAGTTGATGTTTCTTATGAACAAGGAAGCTCAGCCCATTCTGGTGTGGCCGGCACGTTCTGGCCTCTGCATCCACCACTTGGTCAGAAAATCTCATACACAGTGTCCTGTTCTGCACCCACATCCCACTCTGCAAAGCACCAGACCGTAGAGGCTTCCGTCTCGCAGAGGAGCAGCATGAGTCATAGTCCCCTCAGGCGGCCAGGTCGCCTACTAAGTGTCATCAAGGACAGTGGTTGGGAAATTATGGTCCTTGGGCCCAACTTGGCCTGCTGCCTATTTTTGTAAATAAATGTTATTGGATCATAGCCACACTCGTTCATTGACTACTTGGACACTGCAGTGGCAGAAATGAGTAGTTGCAACAGAAATGTTTGACTTGCAAAATCTCAGATATTTTTCACATGGGTTTTTACAGAAGAAATTTGCCAACTCCTGTTCTAAAGCGTTAGGACTCCAACCAGGTTATCAGGGATCACCCAGTACCTGAGAAACAAGCTAACCACTAGCCAAAGACTTGCTTCTGCCTGACCATGAGATTTGCTGGCTAGGGTCAGCTGTGCCCAAGACACAGAAGACGAGACCCCATTTCTTTTGGTGGCTCTTTCTGCCTATGGCTTCCGTGGCCCACATGTGCCCTGGCACTGCCAGCTTCCTTGGACCATGCGCCAGTTTGGAACTGGCTGAGGAGGCCGGGTTGACCTTTACAAGGTCAGGGTGGCCTCTCAGGCACTTGGACCAAACCCTACAGGTGCCAGAAATGCTTGTAATTGAAGTTCACAAGGTTGAATAAGCGAACATAGAGATGTATGGGCCCTATTCAGACACACATCTTCCTGTTTCTCAGAGCCAGAGCTGTGCCCCTTTGTCACCATTCACCTGAACTTGCCCAGATATCACCAGAGGAAATGAACAGAATCCTAGTTTCTTTCCCCAACTCCCATGTTGTTGAGATGATCTGGAAACACCTAAGACATGAAAGCCTTTTAGGGAATATGAGCCGTCCCTCAACATGTAGGTGAGGAAGCAGGTATAGAGGTACAAGCAGAGGGCCCGTGGTTATCATATTGCCTTGTACCCAGCCTCCCTCAGGCAGGGCCTTGCACCCCCGAGAGCAGTGACCTCCCTCCTCAGGCTGGTCATATATTCCCTGATGACGTCTTCCCTGGCAGCGAGCCCAGGCACGAGACAGTGCAGTCCTTGACTTCAGGTGCTCAGTGTAATTTCAGAGGTGAGAGCTGATTGGGTGTACATTATGGGCCATGCATTGACAACTGTGCCCATAGCCTTGGGCCTTGTTGTGGTAAGAAGTGGACCTCTGGTCCCCTGCAGTGGAAGCCTTCGGTGAGCTGGCACATGGCCTATATCCAGAAGTCCAGTTTCCTTCTTGCTAAGCCTCTGACCGGCTGCACCAGGATCCAGACACAAGCTATCTGTCTTCACCAGAAAAGAGTGTGTCATACTTGAAGCTCTGTCTTTATGCTGCTGCTTTTCCTTGGGCCACAGCTCTCCTTTAGTGTTCTGCATGGGGCTGGAATTCTTTTTTTTTTTTAATGTTTTTATTTATTTTTGATACAGAGAGAGACAGAGCATGAGGGGGGGGAGGGGCAGAGAGAGGAGGAGACACAGAACCGGAAGCAGGCTCCAGGCTCTGAGGTCATTGTCAGCACAGAGCCTGACGTGGGGCTCAAACCCACGAACGTGAGATCTGACCTGAGCCAAAGTCGGAGGCTTAACCAACTGAGCCACCCAGGCGCCCCGGGGCTGGAATTCTTAACGTTCACTGCTGCGGCCAGTATGTCATGCAGAGCCACCTGTAAACCAAGCTTCAGTTTACTTTTCACGCATCTTCCTGGTATAGGCACAGATAGGCAGTTTACTGGTACCTTCAGGTTATATCAAACCCAATTCCATCTGTACCTGAATCTAATGGATCGTAGAGGAAGCTGTCATATGCTACCTCGTCCAGGTTGCAGTTACATGGTGTCCCTCGGAAGAATGCCTCATCTCCACTAGAACCCTGATAGTTAACCCGATGGCCTCAAAGACACCACAGTCTCTTCTGATTTTTACCTCAAGTTCCAAATATGCCTTGGGTCTGCTATACACAACGTGAGCCTGGATGTCCTAGAGAATCTTCTCTTGCTCAAGGCCCCACTCGCACATAATAGATTTTTGAGGGCTGCCCAGTAAATGCATTAGGCGTACTATACCCAAACATGAGTGCTTTCTCCAAGATTTGCAGAGGTCCACCTACCAAGCTTTGTGCACAATGGGGCAGTGAGGGTAGTTTGAGGGCCAAGTGCAATTTGTGTTTCACTTGGCTGGGTGGGCAATCCTTCCCTAGGATTTATCTCCGCAAGCAAGCACAAGTGTTTTACGCCTGGATTACTGCCCCTTCCAGTTCTCCAAGACAAGCAGCACGACATCAGTGAAGTGGACCATCACGATGTCCTGGGGTGGGTGGTCCAGGTCTTGAGGATTAGGTTGAACAAAATTGCAGAGTTGGGACGTCTGGCTGGCTCAGTCAGTAGGATGCACGACTCTTGATCTCAGGGTTGTAAGTTCAAGCCCCACGGTGGCTGTAGAGATTACTTACAAATAACATCTTAAAAACAAACCCTCACAAAACTGCAGAGTTATTCACATCTCGGGCGGAGTGGCAATCGTGTACTGCTGCCAGGGAAAGAAGTTGCTTATAGCAGCCCGAGTGGGCAGGAAAAGAGAAGAATGCATTTGCCACATGGATGGGCATTGGTGCCGCCTTAATCCCTTCCATCAAGGAGACCGCTCTAGGGGCGCCTGGGTGGCTCAGTTGGCTAAGCCTCCAACTTTGGCTCAGGTCATGATCTCATGTTCGTGGGTTCGAGCCCCACGTCGGGCTCTGTGCTGACAGCTCAGAACTTGGAGCCTGCTTACAATGTGTCTCCCCCTCTCTCTCTGCCCCTCCCCTGCTCATGCTCTGTCTCTCTCTGTCTCAAAAGAAATAAAAACACTAAAAAAAATTAAAAAAAAAAAAGACCACACTAGACCTGAGCAAGCTTAAGGTCATCCCCCCATATTCTTCCAGTATACCTCAAATTTTCTGTGTGGAATATAGTTACAGGTATCCAGTGTTCCCTGGAATCTTTGGGAAGTTCCCTCAGAACTTGACCCCGTGGTTGTTTCCCTGACGTGTGCAGAGGTGAGAGGCTCCCCGGGGAACAAGCCCGGCAGATGCTGAAATAAGGCAATTCCGAATTACGCAGGAAGAGTCAAACTAGCGACCCCCTTGCCTTCCCAGAAAGGAAGTCAAAAAGCAATGTTTACAACCCCAAATCCTGACACCGGCGTTTCTTTCTGTTGCTTTGATGAATATTTCCTCACTGCAAGTAAGTGCACAATCCATAAACGTGAACATCCGTGTCGGGAAACAGAACATGGGGTCCAGTTCATAGTTCTGCTTCCAAGGCCGCAGTCAAGTGACAAGGTCAGAGCTGCATAGGCCCCACCGTCACCAGTTCCCCACAGGGGCGCTGTGGATCACAGATCCAAAAATCATCCACAAACGGTTTGGCATTCCCCATTGCTGAGGGTAAAAACACAGGTGAGGGGTTGAAAGTCTCTGGAAAGCTGTGTTCTATTTCACACTCTTATTTTTTCTTTTGAATGCTGGCCCCTGGGAGAGAGAGGTGGCCCAGGAGTGGGATTTTGTGTCTGGGAACTCCATGTGATGTCGTATGGGTGGTCAAGGTCTTGCGAGTTTGACATAGAAATTAAACTTGCCACTTGTCAAGGTGTGGAGCCTGCTTGGGATTCTCTCTCCTTCTCCCGTGTCAGTCATGGCCACCGCACCTGCGCCCGTCCTGCGAGCCCCCAAGCCCCCAAGGGCCGGTGCTGGCAGCCCTGCGGCTGTTGCTGCTGAAGTGCAGTCCTGTTCAGGAAAGCAGGAGCCCCTGTGGCTGCAAGAGGGGACCCAGAAGCTGAGGGGAAGTGTGGATTCACCCGTCCTCTGGCCACAAGAACAAATCTTGCCCTAGACTCCTAGATGACTGTCCTAACAGAGGCCAGCTGGCAAGGAGGTGTGGGCATGTGGGGCGCAGACCTCCAGCCTCCTGTGGGGCTGAAGGTTATGGATGAGCAACTTCAAAGCACTGTTTGTCACAACTTACTGTATTTAGAGCAAGCTTTGCAGAATTGTACTGCAGGGATTTTAATGTTTAAAAAAAATTTTTTTTAATTTACTTTTAAGAGCACGTGAGTGAGGGAGAAGCAGAGGCGGAGGGTGGGTGGGGGACAAAGGATCCAAAGCAGGCTCTATGCTGACAGCAGAGAGCCTGACATGGGACTTAAACCCACAAACCATGAGATCATGACCTTAGCTGAAGTGGGCCACTCAACCAACTGAGCCACCCAAGCGCCCCTGTAAGGACTTTTTAAAAACAAGGTGAGGGGCTCCTGGGTGGCTCAGTCAGTTAAGTGTCCAGCTTCGGCTCAGGTCATGATCTCAGGGTTCGTGGGTTTGAGCCCCACGTCAGGCTCTGTGCTGACAGCTAGCTCAGAGCCTGGACCTGCTTTGGATTCTGTGTCTCCCTCTCTCTCTGACCCTCCCCTGCTCACACTGTCTCTCTCTGTCTCTCAAAAATAAATTTTAAAAAGCATAAAAAATTTTTTAAATAAAAAAATAAAAAGGTGAAATGGGGTCGCCTGGGTGGCTCAGTCAGTTGAGCATTCAACTCTTGATTTCGGTTAAGGTCATGATCTCTTGGTCATGAGATCAAGCCCCACGTGCTCAGGGATGGGCATGGAGGCTGCTTGGGATTCTCTCTCTCCCTTTATCTTGCCCCCCCACCCCCTTCTCTCTATTTCTCTCAAAATAAATAAATAAACATTTTTAAAAATAACTTTAGGGGCGCCTGGGTGGCTCAGTCGGTTAAGCCTCCGGCTTCGGCTCAGGTCAGATCTCACCTTCATGGGTTCGAGCCCCGCGTCAGGCTCTGTGCTGACAGCTAGCTCAGAACCTGGAGCCTGCTTCTGGTTCTGTGTCTCCTTCTCTCTCTGCCCCTCCCCCTCTCATGCTCTCTCTCTGTATCAAAAATAAATAAAACATTTAAAAAAAAAAAAGAAAAAAAAATAACTTTAAGGGGCCCCTGGGTGGCTCAGTTGGTTGAGCATCTGACTTCATGTTTCAGGTCGTGATCTCGTGTTTTGTGAGTTCGAGCCCCTCATTGGGCTCGCCACTGTCAGTGTGGACCCTGCTTGGGATCCTCTGTTTCTCTCTTTGCTCCTCCCCCACTCACACTCTTTCTCAAAAATACATATTTTTTTTAAATAATAACTTTAAAAAATAAATAAAATTTTTAAAAAGCGAAATGAATTTAGACACAGTAATATATTTTGACAATTAGGGATTTATACTTTCTAAAATTCTGTAAAGATTATTAATAACTACATCACTCACTTGGTTGTTTTGTTTGTTTGTTTGTTTTAATTTGAGAGCATGAGCTCTAGCAGAGAGCAAAAGGAAAGAGAGAATCTGAATCAGGCTCCATGCTCAGCATGGAGCCCAACAAGGGGCTCAATCCCATGACCCTGGGATCATGACCTGAGATGCTCAACCAACCGAGCTACTCAGGTACCCCATACATCACTCCCGTGTTCTTTGGTTTCTTTTCTTTTTTTTTTTAAGTTTATTTCTTTTGAGAGAGAGAGAGAAAGCCCCAGTCAGGGAAGGGCAGAGAAGGGAGAGAGCGAATCTCAAGAAGACTTTGCCAACGCAAAGCCAGATGCTGGGCTCAAACCCACAAACCACGAGATCACAACCTGAACCCAAGTCAGACACTTAACCGACTGAGCCACTCATTTGTCGAGAGGGATTTCGTGTAAAATATCTCCAAAGTAACGTTTGGCAAAAATCATCATTAAAATGTATATTTTTGAAAGCTGTGGTCTATACCCTTTTACCATCATTTGTCAGGATTGTCACTTCCTTGTGTGAGGCAAATGGTCTTTTCCCTCTGACTGTTTTATTGCTCCCTGTGGCATTAAGTACCTAAGAAAAAAATTTTAATAACAAATTTCCAGTAGGATGCGCAACTCTTGATCTCTTGATCTCAGTATCCTGACCTGGTGAAATTTAAGTCTGTGATTTTGGATGATCTTTGCATGTATACTAACTGCTGTTAAGGTGAAACTGATGTAGGGGTGACTTGAGCTGACTTGAGTCACACCTCTTGGCTTTCCGGGCCCTCCTGTGAGTTTATAATGGAAATAAAATCAGATCTGGTAAAAAAAAAAAAAAATTCTCTAAGAAATCGAAGATGGTTTGCACAACTGCCCCACTCACTGCTTCAATCCAGAAATCCATACGAATAAATCAAGGCTGCAAGTGGTTACAAGCCTGGTGCAATCTGTCTGGGCTTGAATCCCAGATCCTCCTCTTCCTACTTCAAGTGTCGTTAGGAACGTTTCCTAGTCTCTGTGTGTCTGTTTCCTCAAAAGTAAAACAGGGATGATACTGGTTTCTGCCTTTAAGATGAATGTGGCAATTGAATCAGACATTCATGTGACGCTACGTTCAGTGCCTGGGACACGGGAAGTGCTCAGTACGTGTTGAATGCTCTTGTCTCTTTAATTTGAGTATAGTTGACACACATAGTTGTCACAGTAGTTTCAGATGTACAGTATGGTAATCCAACAACTCTCTACGTTCTGCTTGCTCACAGCTGCAGCTACCGTCTGTCAGCAGACAGGGCTGTTGCAATACCACTGACTGTGCTCCCTGTGCTGTGCCCTCCATCCCCGTGACTTGTTCATTCCACAACGGGAGGCCTGTACCTCCCTCTCCCCTTCATCTATTTTCCCCGTCCCCCCACCCATCTCCCCTCTGGCATCCACTGGTTTGTTCTCTGTATTTAAGAGTGTTTTGTTTTGTTTTGTAATTTTTTTAGTTTATTTTGAGAGAGAGAGAGAGTATCCCCAGTTACCACTCTGTCATCTCAGAGCCCGACGTGGGCTCAGTCCCACGAACTGCGAGATCATGATCTGAGCAAAATCAAGAGTCAGACACTTAACTGACTGAGCCGCCCAGGTGCCCCTATTTTGTTTGTTTTTTAGATTCCACATACAAGTTAAATCATATGGTATTTGTCTTTCTCTGTCTGACTTATTTCACTTAAGCATTATATCCTCTAGGTCCATTCACATGATCACAATGGCAAGATTTCATTCTTTTGCATGGCTGAGTAATACTCCAGTGTGTGCGTGTGCGTGTGTCTCACATCTTTATTCATCTATCAGTGGAGACTGGGTTGCTTCCATGTCTTGGCTATTGTAAATAATACTGCAGTAAACATAGGGGGGCATACATCTTTTCAAATCAGTGGATTTGTTTTTTAGGAGCAAATGCCAGTAGTAGAATTACTGGCTCATATGGTAGTTCTATTTTTAAATTTTTGAGGAACCTCCATGCTGTTTTACACAGTGGGCTGTACTGATGTACATACCTACCAACAGTACATGAGTGCTGCTTATTTTCCCAGATCCTTGCCAACACTTGTAATGTATCATCGTTTTGATTCTAGCCATTCTACAAATTCTTACATTCCAACAGATGTAAGGTGATATCTCACCACAGTTTTGACTTGCATTTCCCTGATGATGAGTAATGTTGAGCATCTTTTCATGTGTCTGTTGGCCATCTGTATATCTTCTTTGGAAAAATGTCTATTCACATCGTCTGCCCATTTTTAATATGATTATTTGTGGCATTTCTTGGTGTCATTATTATTTTTAATTGAACTAGAGAATGGCCTCAAATCATACCATGGACCAAGAAGAATTACGTACCAAATACAGTCAAACTCGGAATGAATTCTGGACGAGGCCAAGATGGGCCCTGCAGCTCCCCTTACCTCCAGCAGAGGGCAGCCTTATCAAGACAGTGACCGCACCCTCAAAAACGTAAAATTTGACCGCTGTCTTACGATGGCTCAACTTTACAATGGTACAAAAAGCAACACACATTCAATAGAAACCATACTTAGACTTTTAAATTTTGGTCTTTTCCCAGGTCAGCGATACCCAATCCAACCCGCTCGTGATGCTGGGCAGCAGCCGCCAGCATCCTCCTCCCTCAGCCGGTTAGGTGCCTGTGTGGGTCCCACTGCTTTTGCTTTCCCTCCACCTTTGCTGTCGTTTCTGCTGCCATAGCATCAGACGGCGGCGAGGACTGAAAAGGGGGGGGGGGGCTTCCCCACTCTCTCTGACTCTAGGAAACAAGTTCCCGACCCCTCAGACCAGAGAGGACTTCTCTTGGAATCATTTCTGTCCACACCTGGCGCACCCGTTGAGTCATGGCTGGACAAGGCTAGAGGGGAAAACATGGTCCACTCACCAGGAGTTCCCTGGGACTTCACAGTCCAGTCTCCCTCCCCAGCTACCTGCTAGCGTTTACATTTCGGAGTCCTCATGTAGCCACTCCACGCATTTTGTCCAAAACTTAGCTCACTAGCATTCAGTGAGAGAGTCAGGGCGAAGTATGCATGTTTCCTCTTCTGCAGAACAAGAAACTTCTTTTTGCTTTAAACTTTTTAACTGAAACACCCATACTTAAAGTGCACAAATCTTAAACATTTTGCTAATTTTCACAAAATAAGCCTACTGCGAAATCAACACCAGATCAAGAAATCAAAGCACCTCTCACGCCTTCCCCAGCAAGACCTCCTGACCGGAGCCCCTCTCCCCTCCCCAACACATCGAATCGACTGAGTCTCAGTTCAGATCTGAGCCGAAACCAAGAGTCTGATGCTAAACCAACTGAGCCACCCCGGTGCCCCAGATTTTAGCTATTGTTGCAGGAGTGTATCTCCTTATGATTTTAATTTTAGTTTCTCCAATAACCAGTGGGGTAAGTATCTTTTCATTTTTATTGGGCAACTGTATAGCTTCTTTAAAAATTTTTAAGTTAACTTAAGTAACCTCTAAACTCAACATGGGGCTCCAACTCATGACCCTGAGATCAAGAGCCATACCCTCTTCTGACTGAAGCAGCCAGGGGCCCCTGGACAATTGTATAGCTTCTTTTGTGGTTTCTCCTGGCTCCTTTGTCTTTTTTAGTTGATTTGTAGGAGTTCATTTTAGATTGTGACTATGAGCCATTTGTTGAGTGTGTATGCTATGCTAATAAGAACGGTCTGATCCACAGGCATCTTTGGGAGGTACGGATTAGTCATGGGTCTCCCAGGACTGAAATAATCAGGAACCCCACTAAGGTCCCACTCTAAATGGCCAAAACACTGTCTGTGGTGAATTGGAGCCCAACATGTACCAGTGCAATATAGCATCCTAGTTTCTTGCCTGGTCCCCAGACCTGATTTCATTCATAAACCAGGGCCACATGGGTAAAGTAAAAACCCCACAATAACATTATATATTTGTACTATAAATCTCCCCCCTTGTGTTTGCCAAAGAGACTTGTTACCTGTGTAACGAGAGTAGGGGAGGAAAAATACCCAGACCTTTCTGGAATTTTCTGGGTACACTAATCCCCATGGACCCAGAGTTCCATTATGGCCCTCTGATCAGAGCCAACGCTGTGGCAGTCAGGGCGGAAGTAGGACTTGGAAACAGGAAGAGCAGCCTTGTGCCTTTATAAAATATATGTGCCTTGGAGGGTGAGAGATAACCCTATGAAAACCCAAAGGCTTGCTGTGTCAGTGACATTTCTGGGAATCACATGTCTGGGGAATGTTGGGACATCTTGTCAAAAGTAAAAGCGATGTCTCACTCTGCACATCGGGAAAACATACAAAAACTCCCGAACCTGGCAATTCCACCCACACGTACATACCCAAGAGAAGTGATACGTCTGCCAAAAGACACGCAGAGGGTTGTTCATAGAAGCTTTACTCACAATAGCTAACAACTGAAAACAACCCAACAGTCCACCAACCGAGGGACGAATAAAGAGTCTAGTATATTCGTACAACTGAACGCTGCCCAGCGATAAGAAAGAACTGAGCCACTACTGTATGTAGCAGCAGAGGGTGAATCCCCAAGAGATTGTGTACAGCAGAGAAAGTCAGACATAAGACAGGACATAATCTACAATTACATCTAGATGGGCTGAGAAACAGGCAAAACTAATCAATTAGGATACTCATTAGACAGGAGGCTCAACAAGAGAGTGCACAGGGGCCTCTGAGGGGCTGGCCGCTGTGCTATTTTCACAGTGTATGAATAGGTAAAAATCCATTGAACCGTACACTTCAGATTTGTACACTTAATATACATTTTATTCCGGTAAATAAAAGTGAAGGAGGCGCGCCTGGGTGGCTCAGTCAGTTGAGCGTCCGACTTCGGCTCAGGTCATGATCTCACGGTTCGTGGGTTTGAGCCTCCCATCGGGCTCTGTGCTGACAGCTCAGAGCCTGGAGCCTGCTTCGGATCCTGTGTCTCCCACTCTCTCTGCCCCTCCCTTGATTGCACTCTGTCTCTCTCTGTCTCAAAAATAAGCATTAAAAAAATAAAAATTAAGAAAAAATAAAAATGAATGAAAAATAGTTTCCATCACAAGGACAAGGTGACGTAGTGAGAAGTGACTGTATAAATTTGTTGGCCACGAAAGTAAAGAGTGCATTATATGACTATCCTCTTTATATAAACGTGTATTGATTTTATTTTATTAGTTTTTAAAAGTTTATGTGTGGGATGCCTGGGTGGCTCAGTTGGTTAAGCGTGCAACTTCAGCTCAGGTCATGATCTCATGGTTTGCGGGTTCGAGCCCCATGTCGGGCTCTGTGCTGACAGCTCAGAGCCTGGAACCTGCTTCCAATTCTGTGTTCCCCCTCTCTCTCTGCCTCTCCCCTGCTCATTCTCTGTCACTGTCTCTCAAAAATAAATTAATAAAATAAAAGTTTATTTGTTATGCGAGAGAGAAGGAGGCACATGAGCAGGGAAGGGGCAGAGAGAGAGAAGGACAGAGGATCCGGAGCGGACTGACAGCAGCGAGCCCCATGCAGGACTGGAACTCACAGACCAGGAAATCATGACCTGAGCCAAAGTCGGACACTCAACAGACTGAGCTGCTCAGGCACCCCTAAATACATATGTTGCTTTTATAGTTAACAGCAAAGCAGATGGTCTTTCTACCCCCAAAAGATGATGGGCAAATTGCTATACCTTGTGCCTTTTATCCCTGAAAAGGGGACACAGTGCATGGTGACCCTCTGGATTTTGGAGTCCACGTTGGCCACCCTTAAATGTGTCCGGACCAGAGCAGCTGTCATCTCTGAGCATCGTCAAGGGCAGGAGGCTACCACGGGCCACGCAGCTGCACAACAGGCAGTTCTGCCTTTTAGGCCTGGGACCTAGAGGGTCCCCTCATGTTCAAGATGTGCCCAGGGGGTCAGAACGCGGGAGAAGCGTGTGGCAAGCTCCAGGGAGGTCCCACACCAGCAGTCCCTCGGGTTTTAGAGCAAAGCTATAACCCTCTTGGACAAGTCACCAGCTTCTTTTGAGAAACAGGTCTGTCGCCGTCCCCCAGCCCTGTCAATGCTGCCTGACGCTGACACTCCAGGCGGGTGTCAGTTAGCCTATTCTGCACAGCAAAGCACCCCAAACCTTCGTGGTCTGAAAAAATAGGTACTTGTTACTGCTCAGGAGTCTAAGTCTGGATGATTCCTCTGCTCTCGGTTGAGCTCACGCACATACGTGTGGTCAGCAGTGGGTCAGATGGCAGCATGGGCAGAGGGACTGTCCCTGAGCGTGTGTTCCTTCCTCAGCCGCTATTTGTGATCTCACGGGAAGTCTTACGTGGCCAACTGACCAACGCGGAAGAAAACGGGGTCCTGTTTCCAGACAGCTCATGTCCAGACAGCAGATGGCTGTGGTGTTGCCATCTGGCCCAGGAGTGGCCCTGAAGGACAGTAAGGGGATGGCTTTCCCCCACTAGCAGCCCTGGAGACGCAACATCACAACCGCTTTACCTGGAACTAGAGACACGCTCAGGGCCAGTCAAGTAGCTAATGACTTGGCTGCATGATAAGGGACTTGGCACTTACCAGCAATATGATGGGGGCCGTGGGGTAACACAGAGGCCAGTGGGAGAGTATGTGGATGGACCTTCAGAATGGACCTGAAGTTGGGGAATATTTGTGTCTCTTTAGGAAGCTTGCCGAAAGGACCTGTGGCAGAGGTGGCTGTCAGTAATCGGGGAACAAGGTAACTCTGTGCCTGCACGTGTCAGGCATCCCCTGTCCCCACTCCCACCCCCCAGGTCTTGCTCACTGGACTCAAGAGCGGCGTGGGCATGGTGGCGGGGACTGCAGCTGTGTGCATGCTCCAGCTCGTGGACTTGCCCTCCAACGCCCACCTGGTGCCATCACTGCTGAGAGCCCAGCCCAGCAGGGGCAGGGACCAGGGCCAGCACCCACATTCATGGACACACTGGACGCCTCCTAGAGCATGACGGATGTCCCACCAAATTGCTTTTGATCAAGGAGTTCCCTTTATAGGTAAAGAAAGAGGGCGATGGACTCTCCGGTCTGTCCGTGTACCCACCGGAGCGGTGGGCCTCGGAGAGCACCAGGACAGCCTACTGAGGGCAGACACATGGCGCCAGCTCAGTGACAACAGGGGATGGGGGGAGGGGACTATGTTCTGAATCTGCAACCAAGATGTGGGGAGAGATCAGTTAGCCTCAACAAGGACAACTCATTCACGAACAGTTCTGAGAGCCTCACTGAGACCAGAAGCCGCTGGCTGGTGCTGCTGTCCTGGTCGCTGTGTGGTCTCCCTGGGGACTGCTCAGCGCCTCTGGCACAAGAACAGAGGAGGCGGCCTCAGTGTCCTAGACCATTATGGGGGACACGGGCATGCGCCATCTCGGTCCTCTCGACCCTGCTGTCCCTTCAGCCACCGCTGGGAGGACGGACG
>PJEM01017610.1:0-21451 GCA_004023845.1 Helogale parvula
GCCCCTCACCTGCACATGAGGAGCTGTGACAGGAGAGCATCTTCCTCGGGCATCGCGCTGAGGGTAGAGGGAGTCCGTGCGCAGAGGCCACACCGCGGCGGGTCCCCAGCAGGCACAGTGGCCGTTGCGGGTGTGGCGGCTGGAGCGCGGGCGTGCGGAGGACGTGCGTCCCGGCTCCCAGCGCCGGTGAATGGTCACCTCGCGTGGCCAAGCAGACTTTGCAGATGTGAGCGGGGTGCCGCGGTAGGAGAGCATCAGGCGCCGGCCGGACTCCACCGCAGGCCGGAACCCCGTGAGAGCAGGGAGGAGCCCCAGAACGAGGCTCCGCGGGGCTGGGAGTCAAGCCGGCGGCCTCCCCGGAGGCGTCCCGGCGGGTTCCTCCTGCGTGTCCACCTGCGTTCCCTTCAGTCACAGCGACTCTCGATCCCGATATAAAACCTGTTTCCTCCGCAGAGACCGTCGGTCCCCGGGTCTGGTTTTACGTCCGGCTCCTGATTCCTGGGGGGTCCGGTCTGGGCCCGTGGGCAGGCCCCTGAGAGCGGAGGCCTCCCCAGGCCCCGGGCCATGTCCTAACGCCTCTCTCCCTGCAGGAAGCCGTGGTCAGCACGTGGCTCCACCTCAGCGACGGCTCCGTGGCGCCCCTCGACATCTACGACCCCAGGGACTTCGCCCTGACGGCCACCTCCCTGGACGAGGCCGTCGTGTCCGTGCCCCAGGCTCGCTCCCCCAGGTGGCCGGTTGTGATGGCCGAGGGGGAAGGCCAGGGGCCACTGGTGCGCGTGGACATGACCATCGCGGAGGCCTGCCAGAAGTCCAAACGCAAGAGCATCCTGGCCGTGGGCGTGGGCAGCGTCAGGGTCAAGTTCGGCCAGAACGACGCCGACTCCAGTCCCGGCGGGGACAGGGATGAGGGCGAGATCAAGAACCACGCCAGCGACCGCCGGCAGAAGGCTCAGGAGCCCGAGGGGCCCCTCGGGGGCCGCGCACCCATGGAGCGCGAGGAGGGCGCCCTCCGCAGGAGCGGCACCACGGCCCGGCCGCTGCTGGACAGCAGGGTGGTGACGAGCGGCCGGCTGGACGCGGGCAGGCCCTCCGGGGAGGGGCCCCTGCAGCGCATCCCGCTGGACTTCACCAACTTCCCGGCCCGAGTGGACCTGCCCGGCGCGGGGGGCGGGCTGGGGGCCAGCGACCTGGTGCAGACGCCGCGGGGCCTGAGCGACCTGGAGATCGGCATGTACGCCCTGCTGGGCGTCTTCTGCTTGGCCATCCTGGTCTTCCTCATCAACTGCGCCACGTTCGCCCTCAAGTACCGGCACAAGCAGGTGCCGCCGGAAGGCCAGGCCTCCGTGACGCACTCGCACGACTGGGTGTGGCTGGGCAACGAGGCGGAGCTCCTGGAGCACGCGGCCGAGGGGTCCCCGCCGCGGGAGGAGCACACGACGGTCCTGGACCACGGCCCGGGGGGCGGCGAGGAGAGCGGCCGGCTGCTGCTGGAGGGCGGCGCCCGGCAGCAGGTGCACGGCCAGGTGCACAGGCCGGACCCGGGGGGCGGGCGGCCCAGGGACCCGAAGCCCGAGCCCCTGCACTCGCCCACCTCCAAAAGGAAGAAGGTGAAGTTCACCACCTTCACCACCATCCCGCCAGACAGCGGCTGCCCCACCGTGAACTCCATCCTGGGCGGCGGGGGCGAGGACATCAAGTGGGTGTGCCAGGCCGCGGGCGCCCCCCCGGAGCTCAGAAACTACCTGGAGAAATTCAAGGAACAGGCATAGGCCCCTCGCTGGGCTCCGGGGCGCGTCTGGCTCCAGGAGGGTCCCGCCATCAGGCCGCGCAAGTCCTGGAGCCTCTGAGAGGGGCCGCGGGTCTTTTGTAGCAAGGATTTTTTTAGCCGTCGATGATGGCAGAGTTTCAAAAGTCAGCGGGGCCAACTTTGGGTGGGTTGCCGACTGAGACCCGGAACTGTGCGAGGGCCCACACTAGGAAGATGATTTTACGAGTCGAAACAACCCAGACAAGCTACCAAAAATTATTTGTTAAAAAATGCAAAAAGACAAATAAAAAGACAGAAGGAATCATCTCTTTATTTATATTTCTAATAAAGTAGCAAAATCTGCAACGAGGTCCTGTGAAAAGACCCTCTCCGTTTTGGTTCAGTGCCCTCCCCGCTTCCGAGGACAGCCGTCCGTCAGCACCCGCCAGGAGGAGACCGTCCGGAGCCCTGGGCGCCTCTGGGTGGGAGGAATCGGAGGGTTTTCAACCTTTACCTGACAATCTTCTCTTCTCCCCCACTTTCTCTGCTCCTTCCAGCAAGTTCTTTCTGTGTCGTACGCTTCCATTTGATTTGTATTTAATGTTTATTTCCAAGGACCAAATGGTATATTTTTCCTAAATTAAACATACGTCGTACATTAGGTGAATTCTTAGAAACAGTCTCCGTTTGTCCATCCTTTAAGTAGGAAGTTTGATGCTTTGCGGTATCCGATCCCACCTTGTTGATATTGGCTGGGGTTTAACAATCAAAGGGGGAGGGGAGGCGCCCCTTGATCTTGACCTTGCTTTCCACCACGCCCCCCACCCCCAGGCCACAGCCGGTGGGCTGTCCCAAGGGGACCCAGCCAGCTGCACCGACGCTCAGAGCCCAACACCCACGGGCTCCGGCGTCGTCGGGGGAGGTCTGGTCAGAGCCACAGGGGAGAGACCCGACCCGGGAAAACTCTGCTCCTCCTCAGGCCGTCGTAGGTTTGTCACAAAACTGCTGACGCTGAGAAGTGAACCAAGACAAAAACTCTGGGAGGGATTTCGAGTTGTTTCTCTGACTCTGTCGGGCGGAGCCTGGACCTAAAAGATACAAATCTATGTTAGGTTGTCGATCAACTGCGGTTTCTAACAGTGGGATTCTGTAGCAGCACGTCGCAGAGACGCGTTCATCCAAAGTCAACTGTGCGCGGTGGAGAAGCGCGGCGCCCTGGATCCGCCCCTCGGTGACGGCCAGGCCCCCTGTCAGCTCTCGGCCGGCGACCCTCACCCCGGAGGCTCGCTGTTTTTATTTTTTTAATTACTAAAATCAGTAGCTAAGAAAGGGTCTTTGGCACCTCGTGACCTTTTAAAGAAGGATATTTCTAGCACATATTATAGACCTAAAGGAGATATTTATTTATACCTGTGATGCCAATTGTCATTAAAATGCTTCCCATGACTTGACAAGTCAGTTCCTTGTGGGTGTTTTTTCCTCAGTCAGTCCTTGCTGAAGAGACCACCTGCTCTCTGGGCTTGCGGGAAAACACGTGCGCCAGCCTCTCCCTTTCCTCCTGGGGTCCCGGGCTTCCTGGGACTTGTCGCCCACGGCCATCCACCCCAGCGGCACCCACGTGTGCCCACACGCACCAGGAGGGCTCCTGAAACACAGGCTGCTGGGGGAGTTCCTGCCAAGTCCCAGGGCGCCGCGGATGCCGCATCTGCGATCCGCACCAGACGGAGAGGAAGCCCGGGACCCCGGATGGAGAGGGCTCGCGTCCCATGGGGGGAAAGGGGTTTCTTTCATCAGGACTGTCCTTGTGTCTGTTGTGTGAGGTCTCAGCGGGGCTGGTGGTTAGTCAGGGTGGAGAATGTTTTGGGAGAAGATAAGGTGGTGGGATTTTTTTTTTTTAGTAACAGTTTTCTTAGGACACAATTCACGTGCCGTAGAATTAACCCGTTTACAGCATACGACACCGGGGGTTTTAGTTTATTCAAAGAGTTGTGCCTCCGCCGCCACACTTTCATCCTGAAAGAAACTCCATGCCTGTGACCGTGACCATCACTTCCCATTCCTGGAAACCACCGGATCTGGCCAGAGGTGCCGGATTCTTTATCCCCGTGGGAGACTCCTGACCATCCCCAGGCAGGATCATCACCCCACAGCATCGCCCAGTCACAGTGGCTCTTCTCGTGTGCAGCTGCTGGGCGCAACGCGACTGTGAGGTTCCCTCATCGAGGCTCCAGGAGATCTCGGAGCCCGCACAGCGCGGCCGGACCATGTGCAGGCGGCGGGAGTGCACGGTCTCCAAGACCTTCGGTGTCCGCTCCTAGATCCGCCACCCACCTGGCTGGCTCATACGTCTCTTTAACAGGTGAAGGCTCCGGATAAGGGGAAGGTGGGCTGGGGTTGGCCCTGTAATGCTGGGTGTGTCCTCTCTGCCCTGCACTTAGGAAGGGACCAGACCCATCCACGCCCCCCGCCCCCCTTGCTCCTGCAACCAACCGGGCGGTGGCCCTGGGCAAATGTGCTCGAGCCATGAGCCCGAGAGGCAGGGAAGGTGGCTGACACCTTCCTCCCCCAGCAGACGGCTCAGGGAACACGGCCCTTGTGGGCGGACGGCTCGGAGTCCAGGTTGGGTGACCGCCTGGTCCCACTTCCCCTGGGACCGGCCTGGCCTTAACACTGGAAGACCTTTCTTCTTTTCCAAGTTAACACAGTGTCGCTCTAAAGTGTAAGCTTTAAATGTCAAATGCATTTCAATTAAAAAGTAAATTAAGGAAAGAAACCAGAAGACCCACGTCCCACGAAGCCTTTCGGGGCTGGGAGGCTTGGCCACCTGGGCTCTGAAAGCGATCCATGATGTCCGCAGATGACACGTCAGCCCTGCCCCCTCCCCCGACTGGGGCTGGTGCCCCAGGATTCCACCATCTCAACCTCTAACCTGGGACTGCAGCCCTTTCTCCGCATCGACCTCGGGTTTGTCCCAGGTGGGACTGGAGGGCGAGGTCTCTTCTACACCAAATAAATGATATGTTAAAAACCTGTTGGCCCCTAAAGCACGTTGGATCAGTCACTGGGCTCCCTGATCTCTTTTACTCTGAGCATCGGTGCCACACCCACCCTCCAAGACCGCCTGCCTGCCAGGCGAGCCTGTGAAGGCTCTGACGGAGTGTGCAGACACAACCTAACTTATTCCCAAGGGGGCGTGTTCCACTCCTGCAAACGGGACCCCAGGTGAGCTGCGCAAGGACCGTCTCCTAGAAGGCATGCCCTCTTCACAGCGACGGGCGTCTGAGCCTGGGGAGGTGGGCACAGCAGCGCTGGGCCTGCACAGAGACACAAGCTGCCAACCTTCCCATTCAAACGACCCAGCAGAACGGGAGTGGATTGTCTCCTGGCTGCTGGTCTAACCACTCACTTTGCCGACACCTACTGAACCCGCTGCGTGCCAGGCTCCGGGGCGCGTGGAGAGGATAGCAGAGTTAAGGAGGCCGATGCCAGCCGGGGCGGGAGTGGTGGGTGCGGCCGCAGGCTGGGGGCGGGCCGGGCATGCGCCCCTGCTCTGCTGGCACCTGTGTGTGCCCCAGCCACGCCCACACGGCCTCTCCAAACACCAAACTGCTCTTGCTCACGTGTGAATAGATCTTGAATACTCGCCTCCATTAGCATACTCTATATTAATATTAGCCATCAGGTATCGATACTATTTACCGTAATGCTTCGTAATATTAGCCATAAACGCAGTAATAAAGATAGGCCACTCCCTCGAACAAGTGGGCGCCAGGCCCCGGGTTGAACGTCCTGCTCACGGACTCACTGGCCGTCCTCCGAGGCAGGTGTGCCAGCCCGTGTCGCAGATGAGGAAGCAGGCACCCTTCCCAAGGCCACGGCCAGGCGGGGCCTCACACCCACGGTTGTATCCCAAAGACTGCGTACTTATTACACTGTGCAAGCTTTACATATAGCTTCTAGCATTAAAAATGTAATAAAACTGACCAAAAAGCAATTCAGCCTCATTACACAAAATCTGGAAAACAAAGAAAAGCAGAAGAAATAAAAGGGAGGGAAAAAATCTCTCTGGCCCCGCTTCCAGAAAAAAAAAATTAACAACTCGCCTTATTTACCTTTTTTTTTAGCCAGTGCAAACAATTTTTCCTGGTTGCATTCATAGTTTGAAAATATACCATTACTTGAGCGTCCGGCTTCGGCTCAGGTCATGATCTCACAGTTCGTGGATTCGAGCCCCGCGTCGGGCTCTGTGCTGACAGCCCAAAGCCTGGAGCTGCTTCTGATTCTGTGTCTCCCTCTCTCTCTGACCCTCCCCTGCTCGCGCTTTGTCTCTCTGTCTCAAAAATAAACATCTAAAAAAAATTTTAATGTTTTTAAAAAAAGAAAAGATACCATTACGGATCTGACTTCCAAATTATTGTTTCTCGGTTTCATAGGTAGCGCGTGAGCAAAGTGCGCACGAGAACAGCAGTGTGTCCGGGCCGGCGCCTCGGAGGTGGTTTTCTGGGGTTTGCTCTCCAGTTTCTTCTCTCTTCCTCGGTTGAGGTCAAAGTGCAAATACTGATTTTCAGCATCACCAACAGGGACGGGTCAGTGGTCCCCAACAGAAGACGTATGATCACAAAAGTCACGTGTGGGGGCACAGGCTGCAAGGTGCCGGGAGCCAGGGAGGCGGGGAGCCCAGAGACTGAAATCAAGCCCCAGCTCTGCGGGCCGAGAAGCGTCCACCCGCAGGAGAGGCCGACCCGCTGATTTGAACAAGAGCGCCACCTGCTTGTCATGTGAAGCCTTCAGGCTGCGCCTCCCAGGCGGAGGCCGAGGCCACGCTCTGCACCCAGAGGCAGATGGGGGACTACGTGAAAGGGTCGCAGGGAGAGCCAGCCTCACCTTCCGTGGCCAGGGACTTGCTGGCTCCGTCCGGGCGCAGGCGTCGCAGGTCAGACCGCGGGGCGGTGGGGAGCTTACGGAGCGGCCCCTCTGCCGTCACACTTCCTCCTGGGGGCTTAGCGGTCGGCCTGCGGAGCTCAGAGCCTGAACACAAGGGCACAGCCAGAGCTCAGAGCCGGCCCGGTGAGGCAGTTGCCCATCCCGAGCTGGACGCGAAGGGGACAGTGACTAGGAATCTGAGGACGGCACAGGGTGCAGAGGCGTTAAAGGCTGAGCTGACAGTCCTCTCCCAGTGGGGTTTCCGGTTCAGAGCCGCGCTGGGTGGATGGACACCCCAGGCAGGTAGGCGGCAGGGGTCCCCTGAAAGCCAAGGGCGCTGGATGCTGGAAGGGAAGGTGGGCAGAGTCGGGGGGACGGGAGGCCCCAGGAGGTGTCTCTGAAGACCACTGTGACAGGTTCCCCGGAGCACAGGTGCACAGAGGTGGACCCCAGAACAGCCTCTGATGGGGGCACGCGGCTTGGCCGGCTGCGCGGGCCTCGTCCCAGCTGCTGGCGGACCTGGGCGGGGAGAGCTGGGCCCAGTTCACGTCCCTGGGAGTCACCCGCCTCCCTCGGGGCGCTGCTGAGGACAGAGGTCAAGTGCACAGGACAGGGAGGCTCCCCCAGTGGGCGCTCGGGCCAAGCTCTTCCTCACAGAGGCCCAAGGGGTCAAACCTTCGACCGAACACTGAGGTTTTGCGTTCGTTTCTGCATCTGGAAATTTCCCGCTGGGAAAACGGCCTTGGGCGGGTTTCCCAAGTGTGTGTTCAGAAAGGCTGGCTAACTCCTTCTACGCAGCAAACAAATAAACAGAAGGAAAACCCTCGGCTCTGACTTAGCAGCTCCTGGAGGTGTAGATGCTCGTTGAGAGGTTTGGATGGAGCAAGATTTATAGCATAGAGCCGAGGAGCGGAGGGAAGTCACGTCACCCTGCTAAGGTTTCTTTCTCAGGGAGAACATTAGATAATGTGTCACAGAATGAAGCAAATTGGGACATTTTTTTCCAATTTACATTCTACTGACCAAAAATGTCCGAAAGCCCTTTTTTTCTGTCAAAAAGGGCATTTGGGTGGAAAGAAATTACCAGACTGTGAAATTTCATTGATCTTAAAAAAGTGGGTTAAGTTTGGGGTCAAGATTTACATTTTCTCTGATTTTCTCCGTCCTCCGAGTGAGGGCATGGTGGGAAGGCTCGGCCGATTCATCAGTGAGGACCGAGTGCCGCGCCTTCGGAGCACGGCATCAGCCACAGAGAGAGCGAGCCGTCATGCCACATGTGACCCGATGGGGTTAGACGGCACAGGACGGGGACCGGGGCCCCGACAGGGGATGGAGTCCAGTCACCTGTCCCATTGGCTAATACACGCAGAGACCGGTCCGCAGCTGAGACCAGGCCTCCGTACTGGGAATGTGACCACAGACGGGAGCTCCGGGGCCCTATCCACATGGAACCCGGATTCTCATGGGGGGAGGGGGCAGATAACACAGACATGAACAGAATCAACGAGATGGTATCAGATTGTAACTAAATAGCTCAACGAAGGACATAAGCCAATGTGGTGAAGAACAATCAGCTGCCGTTCATGGAAGGGACTGCTTGGCAGGTCACAACGCAAGGTTTTGTCTGGGTCTTGGTCTGCAGACAAACACGGGTGGTGCAAAGGCCCTGAAGCCAGAGGCCACTGGTGTTGCCATGAAGAACCAGAAGTCGCTTGAGGAGGAATGGCTCGGAAGCGTGTTGAGTACCCTCGGGGGACGCCCACAGCCAGTTTACCCTGGCTCACTGGATCTGATCGTGGGGTGTTCCTCCCAGATCCTCATTCAGGGACGTCTCATTGGTACGTGGGAGTCAGGCATGGCAGGAACATTCTACATCATGAAGGTTGGGAATCACCGCATGTGTCAGTGTCCTGGGGCTGTTGTAACAAACCGGTAACTTAAGACAATAGAAATTTATTCTCCCACAAAGACAACCTATGGACGGGAGAAGATGTTTGCAAACGACATATCCATTAAGGATTAGTACCCAAAAAATATAAAGAGCTGATACAGCTCAACATACAAAAAAATAATAATCCAATTAAAAAATGGGCAGAAGACAGGAACAGACACTTCTCCAAAGAAGACATCCACATGGCCAACAGACACATGAAAAGATGCTCATCATCACTTGCCATTAGGGAAATACAAGTCAGAACCACAGTGAGATCCGGCTCACACCGGTCTGAACGGCTAAAATCAACAACACAAGAGACAACAGGTGTTGGCGAGAATGTTCTTGCACGGCTGGTGGGAATGACGCTGGTGCGGCCGCCCCGGAGAACAGTGTGGAGGGTCCCCTGGAAGTTGAAAGTAGCACTCCCCTGTGACCCAGTGACGGCCCTACTGGTCATCTACCCAAGAACACAGAAACACCAGTTCAGAGGGGTACATGCACCCATGTTTGTGTATAGCGGCGCATTATCTACACGAGCCAAATCATGTCCATCAGTAGATGAATGCAGATGCAGTGTACATATATACACACAATGGAATAAGATTCAGCCATCGAAAGAATGAAATCTTGCCATTTGCAACGACGTGGATGAAACTAGAGAGGACAATGCCGAGTGAAACAAGTCAGAGAAAGACAGATAGCACAGGACTTCACTCGTGGGTGGAATTTAAGAAACAAACAAACAAGCAAAGGAACAGAGACAGACCAAATGCAGACTTTTAACTACAGAGGACACACTGACGGTCACCGGAGGAGGGGGCTGGGGGCCGGGTGAAGGGGAGGGAGACTGGGAAGCGCCCGTGTCATGAGCAATGTACGCCATGTCCGCATCACTCCACTGCGCGCCTGGTGCTCAGGCAGCCCCGTGTGTTAACCGCGCTGGCGGGTGGGGGACACACCGTCTGATTCTCGCAGTTCAGGGGACCAGAAGTGTCAGGGGGACCACGCTCGCTCTGGAGGCTCCAGGGAAAGTCTCTCTTTGCCTCTTCCAGCTTCCGGCAGCTCCGGGCTTTCCCCAACTTGGGGCTGCCTCATCCCTATCTCTGTCTCTGTCTTCCGTCGTCTGCTCTCTGTGTGTCCCTGTGTCTCTGCCCTTCTCATAACAAAGGACCCCAGTCATGGGATTCAAGGCTCACCCTAACCCACTATTACATCTGCAAGGACTCGATTTCCAAATAAGGTCACAACGCGGGGTACTGGGAGGACATGAATTTTGGAGGAACGCGGTTCAGACCAGAACATACAGATTTAGTCGCACCCCTGCCCAGTTCATTGCCTCACGTTCTGCTCCTGCAGGAACTACACCTGAGACAGAAGACTGTGGGGATTTGCTAATGGGTCACGCATAGGGTTAAGAGAAAGGAATGACTTTGTGCAACTGGTGGAAGGCTTGTCTATTTACTAAGGTCATGATTGGACAGTGAAAACAGAACTCCAACAAAGGACACGTGCGGAGATGCCTGCGTGGAGCGCGGTGGCCCAGACCGGAGTGGGAGGCCGGCCCCGTGTGGAGCAGGGCTAACAGCCACCGCCCCGCAGCGTGGGGGGGCTGAGTCGGGCGCTGGTTATGAGCACCCTTCTCTCTCCGCGTCCCCATGGTCTGGTGGCCTGGCGTAAACGGAGTCCTCATTCCAGGGGAGCCCGCACGGTTCCCACCTGGGAAAGAAGAGGCACACTGCAGCAGACCCCACAATTTATAAACCTCTGGGGACTGAAATGGCCCCAGTGCACGGCCGTGTTCACACATGCATCAGACACTTTCCAATAAAGGCGATCCAGTCCATGAAGAAGAAAAACTGGAATCACCCAGAGTCAGAGTTCAGAAGTAGCAAAGAGGAGGATGTTCCTCATTTCTACTCTAAACGACTACTCTTGCTGTTTAAGCGAGGACACTCATGGCCTCAGGCAGACATGGAAGGTTCCAGAATCCACTGCTTCTTAACAAATGACCTAAATCATAAATAAATGGCTTTCTATAGTAAAAGTAAATGGGCTTCCAATTTAAACAACCTGAAGATGAGAAAACTTATTTCCAGTGGAATGTCTTTTAGGCCACAAATTCAGCTCTGTAAAAAAATATAATTTTTTTTTTGCTATGACTGAAGTTAATTTTTCTTATGAAGTATTTGCCTTTAGGAACAAGAACTTAATTTCAAGAAATTCATGTTTTCTTCCCTTGCTCCTCAGGAAGGCATCTAAGCTCCAACAGGCTTTGGGGTCCCAGGACATACCTGGAGGGGGTGAGGGGCGGACCCCACCTGGGTGGGCCGTCCATCCACACTGGCACCTGCTGGGCCGCTCCTAAACCTGCCACAACCCCCCCTCCAAGGACCTGCTCCCAGACAGGCTGCTCTGGAATCCACAGGATCATTCTGGGCGCCCCGCCCCTCGTGGAGCCTGGAAAGACCCCGTGAGGCTGCCTAAAACCACGCCTTCACCTATACTCCTGTGTGCCTCAAACCCACGGCAATCAAACCGCTTTGAGTGCAAGGGAACTCCCTGATGTGGGTTTTAGGGATGTCTGGCCTGACAGAAATTAAGTTTATTAGGAAACACCAAGATGCGTGCCTCACAGACTCCAAACTTGCGTTTGCTACATGACATGAACGAGTCACCGTCCCCGGCTTTGCGTCCTTGCAGCAGGGCCGCCCCAGAGGAGCCTTGAGGAAGTAGGCGCCCGTGCTGTGTGTTAAATGTGACCTGATCTGCACACATCTGCAAGAACACGTCTGTTGACAGAGCCAAGTTCACGGAAGGACAAGACGCACTCTGGGCTGCTGATGCACACGGGCCGTCAGCACGAGGCCCGAGGCACAGACGCCTCCAGAGCCCTCAGTGGTGTGGATGAGCAAAACGCCCAGTGGGCCCTGGAGCCGTTGGCCCTGAGGGAATTTTTTTGTTCAACCTTCACATGACCCTAAAAATCCCTTCCTCTCGGGGCGCCTGGGGGGCTTAGTCGGTTAGGCATCCGACTTCGGCTCAGGTCATAATCTCATGGTTGGTGGGTTCGAGCCCCATGTCTGGGTCTGTGCTGACAGCTCGGAGCCTGGAGCTGCTTCAGATTCTGTGTCTCCCTCTCTCTCTGCCCTTCTGCCCCACTCGTACTCTGTCTCTCTCTCTCTTTCAAAAATAAACATTAAAAAGACTTTTTAAAAATCCCTTCTCCCACACAGTGGTTAAGGCAAGGATTCAAGAATCAAACAGACCTGCTAAAAACTCTGACTGGGTCAGAACGAGTTAGAATAGGGGGCGCCTGGGTGGCTCAGTTGGTTGAGCATCTGCCTCTTGGTTTCGGCTCAGATCATGATCTCACGGTTCGTGAGTTTGAACCTTGTATCAGGCTCTGCGCTGGCAGCATGGAGCCTGCTTGGGATTCTCTCGCTCTCTCTCTCTGTCCATCCCCCCCATGCTTGTGCTCTCTCTCCCCAAATAAATGAATAAATAAACTAAAAAAATAAATGAGTTAGAATATACACACCTCAGCCCTGAAAGAAAGGACCATTCTGTACCAACTCTGACACCCCGCCATTATATTTGACTGTGAGCGTAACATCCACGAGACATGGCCCAGACGGGCCGTCCCTGTTCCGGTGAAGGAAGACATATTCGTGGCCCTGGTGTCGTCCTGATAATACTGTCTGCCTCCGGCCGCCTGCCGGGGAAGTCGCAGAGGTGTCCACGTCCTTGCTCCTGGAGGCTGTGAATGTGTCTCCTTACGTTGGTTACAAGGACCCGCCTAAGGGAACGAGGGAGATGGGAGGTCAGGGTCAGAGAAGATGGCGCGATGCGGGCAGAGGCCAGGGGGCTGTCATCCACACGTCCCCAGCGAAGGCACGCGGGCAGCTCTGAGAAGCGGGGCGAGGCCGGACGCAGACCGTCCCCTGGGGTCTCCAGAAGGAGCACAGTCCTGGCCGCGCCCTGCCGTCGGGACCCCAGGACCGGAAGAGGGTATGTGTGCTTTGCTCTCGGCCATGGGGCGGGTCACGTCAGGGCAGCCACAGGACGCTTGGACGCTGCTGCACGGCGTGGCTGTGAACCCTCGGCGACCGGCGAGAGGACAGGGCGCTAACGATGCAGCGTCTGTGCACGGCTGCCCGGCGTGTGTCATCACAGGCACGGGGAGTCGGCAGGCGGCCACGCCGGTCAGCGCTGGTCACCCGCTGTTCAGCCCTGGACACACACGGACGGCCCGGAGCAATGTCCGCCCCAACCCTGCACCCTCTGCCCCTCCCATAGACCACGTTGGGCGTGGGGCGCCCCAGGGATGCCCCTCAGTGTGGGCCCGCCGCGCACTCTCTCGGGTCTCCTGAATCAGGCAGAGATGAGGAGACCACGGGCGTGGACGTTTCCCCCACGTCGGGCACACGCGCAGCGGAGTGGGCGGTGCGCACACCTGCAGCCCGTGCCCTCACGCCCTCTTGAGACCCTGCCGGTCCTCGGCCGCCCGCCGCCCGGAACACCCCGGGTCAGTGCTGAGAAATTCTCAGCTTATGAAATGGAAACAAACCACTTAATTCTGACATGTTTTATTTAGTTGACTTTACCTACAATGTTACCCTTTCGGAACGCCGTCGGTCTGAAAAATTTACTGATTGGATATTTTGTGTTTTTATACTAAGTCATTGAATCCAGCAAACTCTGTATAAATGCAGTAAATCCATCGTAAAATGCTGAGAGCGCATCTCCCCACGTTCCAAGTGCCCCCGACCCCGCGAAGGGACCCAGGGCGCCTGGCTGTTTCGAGCAAGGGCGCTCGCGCAGAGGCAGACGAAAGAAGCACCTCTGTCCTCCTCCTTCTGCAGGAAGGACCGGCGATTCTCACTCATCCGACACACCTTGGGTTCTCGCCGCCCAGACGTGGCACAGAGGAAACGCCACAGCGCAAGGCCCCGACTTGGGGCTCATCGCTTTCCGCCATGTACTTACCTCCCGCCATGTGCCGCCCCTGGAAGCCCCCGGTCCCTGCGCCGTGTCTTGTCATTTCTACGAAAGGTCACTGTCCTTTCCTTAAATGCTTTACAAGAAGTTCTAACCACCCCCTTTGAGTTGCGGGGTTCCCTGGTGTGCAAACTTCTGTTGGCTTTTCCCGGGTTGACCTGCCTTCCCTCAGAGGGCGTCTGCAGGACTCGGGGCCCCTGCAGTCACGTGGCGTTGGCTCCGACCGGGTCTGAGTGCTCTAAGCCTGCCCGAATGATGAGGGCTTTTGTCTGATTCAACCGGTGCCTCCATTTCTACAGAGCTCGCTCTACAACTTCCAAAAAGGTGCCTCTGTAGCTGGGTAGATTCTCTTCATTTGGGGCAATTTAATGAAAAAGGTAGAAATTCCTAACTCGATGGCAGGAACAGACCAGAGCGGAGAGACGAGAGCGGCCGTCAGAGGTCTCTTTCCTCATTAGCGATCGTGTTCTGCTGCTGGGGCAGGTCTTCGGGGGCTTGACAGACACACACCCCTTCCCCGTCCAACAGAGGGGCTCCTCCCTGGATTGCTACTTGTCACTGAGCGGAAGGAGAGAGGGGACCGCGCACAGTTCAGACCTGGGGAGGCGGAGAAGGGGTGGTGTTTAACGAGGACCCAGAGATACCGCGGGAGTTCTCTCCTCGGCTTCTCAGCTCCCTCTTCCTGCTTTGCTGCCTTTTTCATGTACCGACCAGGCAGTAATGGCAGAGAAGAAATATAAAGAATCAATAAGCATCTACGAAGTGGCCAAATGATCCCAAATTAAAACAGTCTGTCATCCGTCCTCCTCCAGAGTGGCCACGATCGTGCTGCAATTGTTTTACTGAAGTGGATCCAGGTTGGGGTGGGGGTGGGGGACGCAGCGGGGTGAGGGTGGGGGTGGGGGGCAGAAGCAATGTAACCCCACAGGCTGATGGTGAAATGTTATAGCCTTCGGCAGAGCCCCTGGGAAATTTTGCAAATGCGGATAACCTGCTCTGATACAGGAATGGATTGCCAAAGAGGAACAGACAATGTAAGCTAGAAGATTCCCTGTGGAGGAAACAAATATTTCAGAGACAGAAGACCACACCAAGGATCCCTCACTATCACTGTCAGAGTGGCCACACCCAGGAGACAAGAATATGGTGAAGGGGCGCCTGGGGGACTCAGTCAGTTGAGCATGCGACTTTGGCTCGGGTCATGATCTCAGGGTTCATGGGTTCGAGCCCCGCATCAGGCTCTGTGCTGACGGCTCGGAGCCTGGAGCCTGCTTCGGATTCTGTGTCTCCTTCTCCCTCTGCCCCTCCTTCACTTGTGCTCTCTCTCTTACTCTCACTCTCTCTCAAAAATAAATAAACATTAAAAAAAAACAAGAATATGGTAAAGAAACTATTGGAAAATAATAATGACCAAAAAAAAAAGTGCTCTTGGAAATTTAAAAATAGCATTCCTGAACCTGCAGGTGAAAGGGAAGAAAGGCTGGAAGAATTTTGCAGAGTCCAGAGCAAGCCGGCAACCACGGAGAGCTCAAGAGACACTCCAAACAACGGAGAGAAGAAAAATATCAGAGAAATAATAAAAGAAAAGTTTCCAGCACAATAGCGAGATGTGAATCTTTAGAATAAGAGAGTTCACCTCATGTAGACACAGCACATTTTTAAAACCCCCACATCTACGACATCTTGGAAATGTAAGAGCTTCACAGACAAAAAGAAAACCCTTAAAGCTCCAAAAGAGGGGAAGAAAATCTGTAAATAAATTAAGAACGAGGCTGGCAGCAGACCTCTCATCAGCGATGCTCAAGGCCACACGGACGTGGAGCAATGCTTTCAAACGTCTGCGAGGAAATTACCTTGACATCGACACGCAAGCCGAGGCAAACCGCCGCGCAAGGATGAGTGCGGCCATTCACACACACGGGAAGCCCCAAGCCCTGCCCGCGTCTGTGGAAGCGACTTGTGGCGGACAGTGATGGGAGCCCCATGGACGCTGTGGGACCCAAGAAGCTGTAGCACTGACCGGGGCGTCCCCCTGACCAGAAGCAGCATGCTCTGCAGCTGGCGCGTAGAAGGCAGCAATTCAAATAAAGGACAAAGCCAATGTCTCGCTGGAGAATGTCTTCAAGAAGAAAGATGGGGGCGCCACGTCAGGAGCTGGAAAGAGGGGAAGACCGGAAGATCTCAGCAACATTGTGAAGACGCATGTTTCTTCTCTTTGAGAGAGGGGGAGGCGGTTAGAGGAACCTGGAAAACAAATCGTACAAGAAAAACGTGGCTCTGGGGTGAGCAGTAAGGACTTGCGGGGTCCTGCTGGAAGGCCTCCGGAGGGAATCGGGGTTTTGTGCTGACTCTGAGCACCTGCCGTTTGGCTGAGGACACACGGGCCCATTTTATTGACGGTGAAGAATGGAAAATTATCTCCGAGGAGCCTCTCTGGGGAAGTGAAAATCTTAATTTGCACAATTGTGTACTCATTTCATATTCATTTTCAACGTCTAAAATCGACGTGCAGTTAAAGCGGCTACTATTTCACTAGGGTTGCCAAGGAGTAAATGTTCCTGAACTTTGCATGGGAAACAAAGGCGGAGCTGACAGAAGGCGGCAAAAGGAGATGCAAAGTGCTGACTGTCCCCTCTGGTCGCGGGACGCGCCGATGGGAACTCTGATGTGGGTGTATCAAGAAGCAGAGATTGCTGCTTGTTATTTAAAGCTACAAATATAACCAACTGAAGAATTAAAAATAACTACGTGGCCGTCAACGACGCGAGGGAGAAGGTGGGGAGGGTGCTCAGGTATTCAGGAGCTTCTGGAGAACGTCCGATGTTGCTAAAACACGCAGTCGCGGGGACACAAACGGAGGACTGTGGAGATCAGCACCGATGGCTCACGTTAGAATCGGTTAACGACCATCAGCTCAGGGACGAAGACCGGAAAATGGCTGGGTGGGTGCAAGGGACCAGGGCGGCTGGCTCCTGGCTCCTCTGCACGTTTTAGCCTGTGGCGCAGGTATCGGTTTCCGGGTGCTGCTGGGTCAGCACGGTTGGTGGTTATGAACACAGACTCGGCCCCCAGCCGGACGTGACCCACGTCGTCCTTCAGATTCCAGGGTGTCCACTCTAAAGAACGGACAGGCAACCTCAACTCACACATCCAGAGTCAACTGACCTTTGACAAGAGCATTAGACAAAAAATGGAGGAAAGGATGGTCTCGTCACTAAATGAGGGGGGAGCAAGATCTTCACGTGCAGAAGACCTGAGGAGACATTTCTCCAAAGAAGACAAACGCATGGCCACCAGGTACATGAAAAGGTGTTCAACATCACCAGACATCAGGGAAAGGCAATTTAAAAAAAATGAGCTATCACCTCACACCTGTTATGAGGACTGTCATCAAAAAGACCATCAATAACAGAAGCTGACAAGGACATGGGAAAGGGGGCCTCATGCATGGCTGGCGGGAATGCAGACTGGTGCAGCCGCTCTGGAAAAGTGCGGGGCTTCCTCTAAAAGTAGAGAACACAACTACCGGAGGATCCAGTGATCCCACTTCTGGATATTTAATCAAAGAAAAGGAGATCCTGTGAGGGGCCATCTGCACCCCGATGTTCTCCGCAGCCTGATTCTCAAGAGGCAAGCCGTGAAAATAATCACAACGTCCATGGATGGATAAATGAACTTTAAAAGTGTGGTACGTACATATAATAGAATATGATTTAGCTTTTAAGAAGGAGGCAGTCTGATCATTCACAGCAACATGGACGGAACTGGGGGGTGTTCTACTAGGTGAAATAAGCCAGACCAGAAAGACAAATCCTGTAATAATCCCGCTGACATGTATAATCTAAAATAGTAAAACTGGTAGAAGCAGAGTAGAAAGGTGATTTCCAGGGGATGAGGGACAAGGGGTGGGGGGTCACGGTCAAGGGGCACACGCTTCAGCGATACAGGGTAAGATCTGGAGGTCCCCTGGGATTCAGCATCATGCTGTAGCTAACAATATTGAAAATAATTTTTTTCTTTTTCTTTTAAGTTTATTTATTTACGAGAGAGAGAGAGAGAGAGAGAGAGAGAGAGAGAGAGAATCCCAAGCAGGCTCTGCGCTGTCAGCATGGAGCCCTACTCAGGGCTTTGAGCCCAAATCCAGTTGGACACTTAATCCACTGGCCCAGCACCTGAAAATAAAATTTTCTAAGAGAGGACACCTATCTCCAAATTTTTTGCCACAAAAAGTAATACTAGTAGTCATGGGGGGTGGGAGGAAAATTTGGGAGGTGATGAATGTGTCCATGACCTTGATGGTGGTTTCACAGGTGTATCGTTACCTCCAAACTCAGCAACGTGTACATATTATGTATCTGTTTGTTTATCTATTTATTAATTTATTTATTTTAATATAATTTATTTTCAAGTTAGCTGACATACAGTGTATACAGCAGGCTCTTGGTTCTGGGGTAGATTCCCATGATTCATCGCTTTCATACAACACCCAGTGCTCATCCCAACAAGTCCCCTCCTCAACACCTATCACCCACTTTCCCCACACCTCACCCCTGCATGCCCCCCAAAACCCTCAGTTTGTTCTCTGTATTTAAGAGTCTCTTGTGGTTTGCCTCCCTCCCTCTCCTTTGTAACTATTCTTTCCCCTTCCCTCCCCCATGGTCTTCCGTTAAGTTTCTCAAGTTCCACATATAAGTGAAAACATATATATTGAATATTTACAAATTTTTACATGTCAATCATACCTCGATAAAGTGGGTTTTTTAAATGGGGGGAGGGGTGTCTGGGGGGCTCCGTCTGGTTAAGCGTCCGGCTTCGGCTCAGGTCATTATCTCATAGTTCGTGAGTTCAAGTCCTGCATCGGGCTCTGTGCTGTCAGCACAGAGCCTGGAGCTGCCTCTGATTCTGTGTCTCCCTCTCTCTCTGCCCCTCCCCTGCTTGCACTCTGTTTCTCTCTCTCAAAAATAAATAAACATTCATAATAATAACAATAATAAGGGGAAAAAGAATGAAAGCAAGCGTCACACAGAAACCCCCACCTGAATACCGGCACTGTTCACAGTAGGCAAAAGGTGGGAACAACCGAATGTACCCCCGTGTGTGCACAGATGAGCAAATGTGCTGTGAGCTCATGGCGGGATCATATCTGTCGAGAAAAAGGAACCCAGCTCTGAGGCATGCTGCAAATATGTGGATGAGCCTTGGAAACGTGCTGATTGGAAGACACAGACACGAAGAGACCCACACCGTATGAAGCCATCGATGTGAAATTTCCAGAAGAGGTAAAACCACCGAGACCGGAAGTGAGTAGTCGCTGCTTGAGGCTGAGGAGACTTGGAAAGAGAGAACTGGAGAACATGGGTGTCTTTGGAGGGACGACAAACATGGTCTAAAACTGACTGTGGTGCTGGTTGCCCATCTCTGGGGAGACGCTGACAGCACACTTGGGAAAACAGACCAGCCTGACTTGCTCAGCTTTTACTCGCTGGGTGACCGTCAGCAAAGTACCCGCGGCCTTGGTCCTCAGTTTGCTCAGCTGCAGAATGGGAGCGAAGCCCACCTCCCGCATCCCTGGGAGGATTTTCTCATTCAACGCAGGCAAGAGATGCTTGCTCTTGGGAAGGGCCCAGAGGAGAGAGAAGGTCTCCTAATGGACGCACTTGCTCTTTCTTATTGTGCTGAGGCCGGATTGGAAACCCTCAGCGGAGGCCTGGCGTGTGCCTTTGAAGATCCATGTTCAGCATTTTCTACCCTTTTGACTTTCTTCTTGGGAGGAAAGAGTGGAGGAGACGGGACTCCGGAGGGGGCTGTTAGACAAGGCGCCTGGCAGGCACGACTGATGCGCTGCGCACGGGCCGCGGTATCCGTCTTCACGTGGCTGGGAGCCGACCAGAGGAAATTTCACTCTTTGCTGATGTTTCCATTTTAAAAAATGATCAAACTCGGCAGTCTCTCGAGGGGAGGAAAATCCAGCTCGGTTCAGCACCCCCTTGGCCCGAGCTGTAAATTCCAAATCTCCTGATCAGTCCGGAAGAGCTATTCCATCAGAAAGGCTGGTTTTCTGCATCTGCCTTGTGAAGAAACCTCACTCTTGGAAGCGGCTGAAAATCAGCTTTTCCCATCAATATCACTGCCTGATATTACTTTTTCCTTTCTGGAGCTCTGAAGGCGGTTAATCTAACAACAGAGTCGGTGAATGTTCTAGGAGCTGACTGCGTTCAAATCGGTGGATAGCCCGTTACTATTGGCAAAACGCCATTGTGCTCTGGCCGTGGTCCCACTCGGGGAAGCTAGGAAGAAGGCTTTGTGGTTTAGGCAGAGCCAAGCTGGTCACTGACCTAGAGCGATGGGCAGAGGTTGTCATGTTCCCCGAAATAGGGATCCAAGGAGGCCATCTAAGAGATCCATCTGTGAAAAGCGGTCACCAAAAGCAGGGAGCCCAGACCAGTGGGCAAATGACGAGACCAGGAAGCCCACACCCCTGGCACAGTCGCTGGCTCACTTCAGAGGGCCTCGCTCTGCATATGGCACAGACTCGCGCCCCTGCTGGGGAAGGGGGCCGTCAGGGGCTGAGCTGTGCCCCCAGGACCCCTGCTGCTGCTCTCGCTCCATGACTGGACGTAAGGGCTGTACAAAGGTGACTGAGTTAAAATGAGCTCTTGGAGGGCGGTCCCTAACCCAACTGGTGACCTTATAAGGAGAGGAAGTGGACACACAGGGACACAGGGACCCCCGGGGTGAGCCTGCACAAAGAGGTGACCCCAAGAGGACACCGTGAGAAGGCAGCCTGAGGAGACGGGCCCCAGAAGAAACTCCCTCCAGCCCTCGACCCGGGGCCACCAGCCCCAGTACTGGGAGAATGTGAATTTCTTTGACTAGAGCGGCCCAGTTAGGGATTTTGTGACCACAGCCTAGACAACCAGTCCCGAGGCCAACAGATGTGCCCAGCAGGGCTCTGGGCCTCCTTCCTGACCGTGCTCCAGATGCCTGGACCCCAGAACGTCCTGCACAGTGGCCCCAGGCCCACTTCCAGGCCAGCAAGGGCCTCCATGAGGCCAGCCTTCTAAGGGAGGACCATGAGGACAGCGTGCCCAGCTCTGGCCTGGGGCAGCTGGTGTCGGATCTGAGCAGCGCCTGCTTCTGCAGCACAGGTGTCCCCGAGCCTGCAAGCTGTGGGGAAGGATGTGGGGAAGGAGAAAGGTTTGGAGGACCGTGGGCCAGGCATCAGAAGCTGCTTTCCCCGTTCTGGGGACACTCCCGAACTCTTTGCAACTCCAAAGGGTCAACGGCTTTTCAGGTCAGGCCCGGCCATCGGGCCGAGATGAAGGCATAGAGTCAAAGCAAAGGGACGGCAGACATTTCGCTGCAGGGACAGCCTGACCAGCAGCTTTGATGCACTTACACACAGCATGTGGGCCTCCATCAACACTCCCGCTTTGGGGTGTCAGGAATGCTGGGGACGAGGCCAAGGGCGTCCCACCAACACGGGCCTTGGACAGACACATTCCATCTTCCAGATCCTGATGGGAAGCAGGGCCGAAAGATGGTAGCGGAACCTCACGAGCTGCCTTTTGCAGCCCTTTTGATAGAAAAGTCAGCTGAGGGGCGCCTGGGCGGCTCAGTCAGTTGAGCGTCCGACTTCGGCTCAGGTCATGATCTCACAGTTCGTGGGTTCAAGCCCCGCGTCGGGCTCTGTGCTGACAGCTAGCTCAGAGCCTGGAGCTGCTTCAGATTCTGTGTCTCCCTCTCTCTCTGACCCTCCCCTATTCCCACTGTCTCTCTCTGTCTCTCAAAAATAAATAAAGAACATTAAAAAAAAAAAAGAAAAGAAAAGTCAGCTGATCATC